>APFE030039543.1:0-28233 GCA_000404065.3 Pinus taeda | reverse complement strand
GGTGTCTCCTCAAGGCATCCTCTAATTTTGAATCCATTCCAACAATTGAGTTGTGAGAAAAGCCAAGCCCTAGCTCCGAGATCAAAATTTTCCCTAATATCCCCAAGGCTAGTGTCCCATAGGATCAATTCATCACCTTTAAGTGAAAATTCTTTCTTTGATCCTTGCCCCCTACTTGTCTGGGTTAAGAACATTATTGGTTGCTAAACCCTTACCTCCTAACCTATGCTAGGTCCACATGGTTCCGTGTGGTCCCATTCCTTTGAAAATATAATTCTTCAAGAACCATCTGGGATACCATTTTCAACAAGGACTTTAGGGATTGATAAAATCTTTCACAAGTAATATTCCCTAAACCTAACTCCCAAATCCTCCCATCCTTCTCCTAGAAGACATTGTACCTTGCTAGAAAGCAAGCAAGCTCTATCCTTCAACCTCTTCTAGAAAGGGATTATTTGGGTCACTCCATATCAACTTATTGATTTATCTTTTATTGTTGACTCCATAATATACCAGGTCTCCTCCCATCGGTGAATGTTCGTAAATAGTAGGGAGCCTTAGCTGAGGTGACAATGGGTTAAGTCTCCATTTATTGCCCTTGGTCTAACATTTCCCCTCTAGGTATCCCCTTTAGGTCCCCTGCTAGTTTGAGCGATAACATTTTAGCATCATTTCCAGGGAGGAAGAAGGTCTACCTGCCCAGTAAATCATCAATGAATTGGTTCATTGACAACATCTATAAAACATTCCTCTGGCAACTCCCCATTCTTTTTCCTAGATGGAAAATTCTGAGGTTTAACTTACCATCGAAGAAGAGATGACGAACCCCACATTCCATTCTTTAACAAGAAGTTAAATCAATTGAGAAATAGAAACACAAGATCTTTAGACCTTTAGACCTTTCCTTAATGACCGAAGCTCTCTTTTGTGCAATGCCCGAAGATCCCAAACGGCCTATGTTCACAAGCAAGGAGGACCCCCAAGAACATCTTCTAAAATTGAATATCAGACATGCGCTGAACTATATAATGAGTATAGCCAAATGATTTCCTTTGCTACAACCTTGATAGGAAACACCCAGTATTGGTATTTTAACCTTCCTTCATCTTCCATCTCTACATGGGAAGGATTTGTCCAAGTCTTTAGAAGAAGGTGGTCTCCCAAAAAGGATGTGGTCCAAATATACAAAGGGCTCTTGTCTAGCAAAAGAAGAGAAGATGAACCATTGTTGAGTTCAACCAAAGATTCAATATGATTATCCATTCTATCCCTCAAGAAATGTATCCCCCAAAAGATGTAGCCATGGCTTCTTACCTCAATGCCTTCAAAGCGAAGTTGGTTTTCAATGTCTGAAATAAAAACCCCTCTCGTCTCTTACAAGCTCAAAACACGATGTGTGACCTTAGAGAAGCCATGAGGCATAATTCCATCAACATGCTACAAATCGAAGATGAGCCTTCCCCCTCAAGTGGAAGTATGCCCCATCATGAAGAAATCATGTTACAAGAAATCAACAACAAGACAAAGGAACCTCCTAACTCTGCTACAAGAATTCCCCTAAGATTGATTTTAAGTATGACTGACCCTTTCTATGTAACTCTGGGAATAAACAGGTATACTTTGAAAAATTGCATTCTAAACTCTAGGTGCCCTATCCATATCATGCCCTTGAGTATTATGAAAAATCTTGGTTATACCTTATCAAAGAAATGTTGGGACAAGGTGATTCTAAACTGTGAATAATTAAGGGCATGTGGGTTGGTAGAAAGTAGAAAGATCTTTTTCCATACGTACCCTAAGAAACAATTCTCTATAAACATCACCATTATCAAAACAAATCCAACATGAGGTATGATTCTATCAAAACAACTCATTGAAGATCTTAACTAGTCCATCAGTGAGGATAGCTCTGTTATATACCTCCCTTGGAAACAAAACTCCTATGTATCCATCCCTAGGCAAGAGTTCTCTGCCCTAATGATTTCCACCTCTCAAGAATCTGATAATGACTTAAAAGAAGATAACTTAGGGAATGGAGAATTTTCAAAAGTGAGCATATCAAGACTTCCCCTCTCCCCAGGCTATGGGTAATGTATTTTGATGGAGCTCACTCTAAGGATAGAATTCATATCCCCTTTCGAGGAGTACTTGTTATTCTCTTTAAGGCTCCAATTTACTTGCACCAATAACATAGTTGAGTATGAGGCCCTCCTATTAGGACTTGAGTGTTGATTCTGGCTAGCATCAAATGTGCTCTAGCTCCAAAATTTTGTGGAGGGGGTAGAACACATGATATCTCCAAGCCACAGAAATCGTTTGGAGAAATTCCACCCGGATTGAGAGTTATTAAAATAATTAATATTTTTAATGGGGTTCCTAAGTCTAAACTTAGGAAAATAAAAATATTAATGTGTATTAATAAAAATATGGGTGAGAAGCTTCTAAGAGGCGAGGATCAAGTTTGTTTTAATCTTTGTTGTTTATTAGGGACATAATCTCGACCGTTGATTCATCAACAAGAAAAGTATAAGAGGAGGCTTGAGGTTCAGTTGGAGATACACCAAGTGATCAAAGAAGTTCGATTCTTCTGGGGCATGGTTTGCTGAGAAAATCGAACTAGTGATCTGAGTTTCAGCAAAGGGGTAGGCATAGTTGGGGTTAGAGGATCTTCTCCAGGACTCTGAATACACAGCAGAGAGAGGCATAGATAAGCCAGAGGAGGAAGCGCAAACCAAGGGAGGCTGATGCTGGGCCAGAAGGGCTCACGCATTGCCTGAGGCAGTGCCAACATAGGGGAGGAGTTGCACTCTTGCAAAAGTCTGAATTCAGCAAGGAGCAATAGGATCAGTTGAGAAGGCTGATGTCAGAGCTCCAAGAAGTAGAGGAGCCAACACAGAGCTGACGCTGTCTCTTAGTGTGTTCCACGTAGGCTGACACAGCTAATGCAAAGGGGCAACACAGTTGTAGCCGGGGATAGTCAGTCCTGTTGTCAGATCAGAGAGATTTTTCCGGGTGAAGTGAGGTAATCTCACTTATATTTCTACAAGTATATTTTATCTCTGTAATCGGATAGCTGAGAGGGCATCCAGAGTTGTATTCAGTACTACTTCTTAATAATAGAAAACCCTCAGAGCTGCTACATTGATTTTCTTGCATTGGGTTTTTCCAGGGACGCTTGTCCAAAAATAACGGTGTCCCTTGTGTGTTTATCTCATATTTGTTTCAATTTATGATTTGTATGTCAGTGGAGTCTGTAGTAGTGTTTTTCATAAGTATTTAAATAATTAAATAACTTCTTGAATGTAAAAACAAGTAGGAGATGATAAACCAGTGATTGCAGTAGGATTTTTGATGCATAGATTTAGAAATTTTCACATGGTACCAGAGCATTGCAAATCATAGGATACTGAAGACATCAGTTGGGAGATCTAGTGAATTTGTTGCAGAGAAGCAACTGTCCTGAGTGACAACGTTGTTTCAGAGGCAGAGCAACAGCTGAAGGATTGATGCAGAGCTAAAGAAGTGACGCAGAGGCTCAAGCAGTGCCTATGTCAGCATTTCGAGCCTATACAGGGCAACGCAATACCCGAGAGGATCTCACGGAGTGACTGCGTCAACTCTCTGGGCCAGCGCTGAGCCTGAGAGGCTCAAATCAGTCAGTTGTTGGGGTTGGAAGAGCAGAGTAGATTCAATCAGTGGAGTTGGTGGGACATTGTTTTTGGTGCAAAACAATGTTTATGGAGACAATGCCGAGGTAAAGGGAGTCACTGCCTTGAAATATTTCTAGCCAAAGAAATCTAGATCCAAGTTGCAGCAGTAAAGGAGGATTGGAGAGGAGTGATTCGACATTTGGCCAGAGGATTTCCGTGAAGGAAATCAGGACTCAAAGGTAGTCTAGAGGAGATTGTTCCTTAGAGGATTTCTAGCACCTAAGAAATCCAGATCCTAGTCTTGCTGGATTAGCAACAGGAGAGGGAGAAGAGAACCAGTGCTATATTTTTTAGCAGAGATGGAAATCAATGGACTAAGGGATCAAGATAGATTGGATTGAGCATCCAATTTTGTCATCTGGAAGGCCAGGATCTTGGTAATCTTAGACAAGAATCACATCAAGGACTATGCCTTGAAGGTGGTTTTTGTTTCAATCGACGTTGATCCGCTGCAAAAGTACGAAGAGGCCTAGGCGAAGGCTAAAGCATGATTCTAGATGGGGTCAGAGATCATTTGGTCCCACACATTACTGAAAAGGACACATCAAGGGAGATGTGGGAAACATTGACCACCTTGTACCAGGGGACTTCTGTTCAACAGAAGATGCTATTGGAGAATCAGCTAAGGCAGTGCCAGATGCAGAAGGGAGAAGAGATTGATCCCTTCTTTCTCAAGTTGCAATGGATTCAAGACTAGTTGACTTTCGTGGGGTCTACACTAGATCTTGAGTTCATGGTTAGGAATGTCCTGAATGTAATCACCGAAGATTGGGAGACATTGTTCTAGATTATATTGGGCAGATCTTCTATCCCTAGTTGGGAGGAAATGTGGGCAACTCTTCGACAGGAGGAGGAGGATGCATTTCTCACGTCATCGGGACAACATGGGTAGCAAAAAAGGAAGGAAAAGGATATAACCAAGGTCAGATGCTTCAGCTGTGGTGAACTAGGACTTTTTGCCACTTAGTGCCCCAGGAAGAAGGGAAAGGAAGAGGCTTCTAACTCGAAGGTTGCTCCAGCGAAGGCTAACAAGGAGGATGATGATGAGGATTTTGCCATGAGTGCTCATGCACCTCTGGAGAAGAGGTGGGGTGACATCGAGATGTAGTTAGGAGGACTACACGAGGGGCAGGATCCTTGAGGAGCCCAAACTCTTGGATCACATACAGCTACGGGAACCCTTCACGTTAGTAGCAAAATTATGAGTGTCATTTGGTGTGAGGTGTGATGGAGCAACAATGGAAGAGCTAGAGTGCCAAAGTCTGAAGCAACACAGTGAATGTTGTAGCAGTGCAAGAGGCACAAAGAAAATTGCAGCAGCGCAATAGCAACAGAGGGTCAACATAGATTAGCAGCAGAGGCAGCTTCAACATCACGAGGCATCCATATTGACTAGCATGTAAATTTCTTTGGGTGAAGTTTCAGTTACTTACTTCTCAGTAACTGAGTTGTAGAGCAGCAGTTAGTAGTGGCAGTGCTATGGGTAGCATGATGCAATACTTTGAGAGGGGGTTGCAGTACAGATGTAGCAGTTACAGTGGCAGAGTCATGGGAAGCAGTACAGGATGCAATAGTGCAGTGGATGAAGGGCAACAAGCCAAGCATCAGCAGCACAGAGGACCAATGCAATGGATCAGTGTAATACTTCTATTGAGAAGTATTGCTAGAGCACATTTCTAGCTAAGAGGGATTGTTGATTTTGGATAGTATCGGATGTGATCTAGCTCCAAAATTTTGTGGAGGGGCTAGAACACATTAGATCTCCAAGACCCAGAAATCATTTGGAGAAATTCCACCCATATTGAGAGTTATTAAAATAATTAATATTTTTAATGGGGTTCCTAAGTCTAAACTTAGGAAAATAAAAATATGGGTGAGAAGCTTCTAAGAGGAAAGGATCAAGTCTGTTTTAATCTTAGTCGTTGATTAGGGACTTAATCTCGGTCTTTGATTCATCAACAGGAAAAGTATAAGAGGAGGCTTCAGGGTCAGTTGGAGATACACCATGTGATCAAAGAAGTTCGATTTTTCTGAGGTGTGGTTTGCTGAGAAAATCGAACTGGTGATCTGAGTTGCAGCAGAGGGGCAAGGATAGTTGGGGTTGGAGGATCTTCTTCGGGACTCCGAATACACAATAGAGAGATGCAAATATAATCCAGAGGAGGCAGCATAGACCAAGGGAGGCTGACGTTGGGCCAGAAGGGCCCATGCATTGCCTGACACAGTGCCAGCGCAGGGGAGGAGTTGCACTCCTGCAAAAGTTTGAATTCAGCCGGGGAGCAGTAGGATCAGTCGAGAAGGCTAACGTCAGAGCTCCAGGAGGCAGCGCAGAGCTAACACAGTGTCTTAGTGTGCTCCACACTAGCCCACGCAGCTAATGCGAAGGGGCAACACAATTGTAGCCAGGGATAGTCAGTTCAGTTTCCAGATTAGAGAGATTTTTCCAGGTGAAGTGAGGTAATCTCACTTAGTTTTCTGCAAGTATATTTTATCTCTATAACTAGACAGTCGAGAGGGTATCCAGAGTTGTATTCAAGGCTACTACTTAATAATAGTAAACGCTCAGAGCTGTTGCACCGGTTTTCCCACATTGGGTTTTTCCAAGGACGTTTGTCCAAAAATAACGGTGTCACTTATGTGCTTGTCTCATATTTGTTTCAATTTATGATCTGTATGTCAGTTTAGTTTGCAGTAGTGTTTTTCATCAGTATTTAAAAAATTAAATAACTTTTTGAATGTAAAAACAAGTAGGAGATGATAAACCAGTGATTGCGGTAGGATTTATGATGTGTAGATTCAGAAAATTTCACATTGAGGTGACCCGATCAAGGGAGATTCAACAATTAATCATAATTGGAGACTCTAACCTTGTCATCTAACAAATAAGGGGGACTTTCGAAACAAAGTATGAAAAATTGAAACCTTATAGGGAAAGAATCATTAGTATGATCAAGGGGTTCAAAGAAATACACTTCTTGGCCATTGATCGATGTCTCAATGACATGGCCAATGCCCTAGCCATAGTTGCATCCACATCCTCGATCATTTGCAGTGATATTGCCAAGAGGGGGAAGTTTATAGTTGACACAATCCACCAGCCCTCTATCCCTAACTATGAGGAACATTGGCCTATTTTTGAAGATGATCAAGACATAGCCAATTTCCTCCAAGACCATGAAGATCCTAAAAGAAAGGGTAATGATATGGTAAACGAACAACATTTTGATAGGAATGACGTGACTACCACTAAAAATGATGATCAACAATCACCTGACATGTTAGATCTCAACCTTGGATCTGAAACCTCTCCTCAAATGGTCAAAATCGGGTAAAACTTGTCCAAACAAGAAAGGGGTGAGCTCGAGAAATTATTAAGGGAATTCAAGGATGTGTTTGATTTGTCTTATGATGATTTGAAAGCCTATAGCCTTAAAGTAATCCAACATACTATTCCTTTCAAGGAGGGTGCCAAGCTTGTTAAGAAAAAATTAAGAAGAATAAACCCCAAGCTTGCACCTCTAGTCAAGGAATAGCTCTGAAGAATGGTCGATGCAGGGACAACATCCCCTATATGACATTTGTCATACATATCTAATCCTATGATCACCTGTAAAAATAATGGTAACATTAGCATGTGTATTGACTTTAGGGATCTCAATCGTGTGTGCTTAAAAGACAATTATCCCTTACCGAATATGGAGAATCTCCTACAAAGGATAATAGGGTCCCAAATGATGTCATTCCTTGATGGTTTTTCCGCGTATAACGAAGTCATTGTAAAGGGAGAAGATCACCTGAAAACTACCTTCACCACACCATGGGGAACATACATGTAACTTAGGATGACATTTGGCCTCCTCAATGTTGGATCCACCTTCCAAAGGGCTATGGATTTTGATTTTAGAGACCTAATTGGAAAGATAATGGAGATCTATCAAGATGATTTGACTGTTGCCTCTAAACAAAGACATAATCATTGCAAGCACATGAAAAAGGTATTTGAGAAGTGTAAATAATATATCATCTCTGTGAATCCTAAGAAGTCACTATTCGGCGTTGACAAGGATAAAATATTAGGGCACATGGTCTCTAAGGATGGGATTAGCATTGACCTTGATTGAATTCAATCCATCAAAAGCATCGCTCCTCCTAAGGATCAAAGTGCCTTAAGATCCTTTTTCGGCAAAATAAATTTTGTAAGGAGATTTGTGCCAAATTTTGTTGAAATCATCAAGCCTATGAATGACCTCCTAAAGAACAGTACTCCCTACTTATGGAGCCAATCAACACATCAAGCCTTTGAAGAAATTAAGGAAATAATTTCCTCTGCTCCTGTCCTCATCAGATCTGATTACACCAAGGATTTTATCATATACTGCTCTGCATCCATGGACACTATCACTGGTACCCTCATGCAAAAGGATGAGGAAGGAGGGAAGAGACATATGGCATTCATGAGTAATCCCCTTAGGGATGCTATGACAAGATACACTATCACTGAAAACAAGCCTACGCTCTTGTCAAATCACGTAAGTACTTTAGGGCTTATGTGGGGTACAATAAGATTAATTCATATGTCCCCTACCCTGCTATGAGGGATGTGCTATCACAATATGATTGTCTTGGGTCGAGGGGGAAATGGGTGTCCAAAATCCAAGAATAAGACCTTGATATCTGTCCCAAGAAGGTGATCAAGGGACAAGGGTTGGCTAAAATGCTTACAGAAAGTAACAACCAAGCCATTAGAGAAGGAGAGAAGGAGCAATTATGTCCTACTTCCACTAAGCTCGAAAATGACGACTGGTACACAAACATTGTTTATTATTTACGCAATCTATCTTCCCCCTCACCACCCCCCCAACCTCCTTGATCACAAGAGAAGAGCTTTGAGATTAAAATCATTTAAGTTTTTCTTGACCCAAGATGGCTTTGGATGGATGAGTCTTGATGGGGTGATACTCTGATGTGTTAGCAAGGAAGAATCTGAAAAATTGATGAGTGAATTCCATGTTGGTTTTTACAATGGACATTATGCTGCCCAAACCACTACTCATAATATTTTGAGGGCAAGTTACTACTGGCCCACCATTTTTGCTGACACACTAAACTTTGTAAAACGATGCCAGCCTTGCCAACTATTCACTAGGAAGTAGCACCTTGCGGTTATGCCATTGAAAAACGTTGTTGTCAATGCGCCCTTTCAACAGTGGGGCCTTGATTTTATTGGTGAATTCAAAGACAATTCTAGCAATGGGCATAGATGGATCCTCACAATGATTGACTATTTCACCAAGTGGGTTGAAGTGATACCCACCAAGAACACAATTGACCAGAAGGTTATGAATTTCCTTGTGGATAGAATCATTACCAAGTTTAGTGTTCCTGCCAAGATTATCACTGATAATGCCAAAGATTTTGATTCCATGGCTCTGACATCCGTGTGTAACAAGTACGACATAATCTTATCACTTTCTTCTAATTATTTACCCTCAAGGAAATGGGTAGGTCGAGTCAAGTAACAAGAACCTCATAAAAATTATCAAAAGAACCATTGGCAACAATAAAAAGGATTGGGATAGCAAGATCAAGTATGCCCTATGGGCCAATTGAACATACAATCCTAAATTGATCAAATAATTGAAAATAACGAAAATAAAAGGAAAGATTTTGATCAAATTGTTTGTAGTCATGACAAAATGAAAATCTCTTTTAAAAATAGCTAACACAAAGCATTCAATCCTGGTGATCAAGTACTCTTGTGGGACAAAAGAAGAGAAAAATCTAGCATGCACAAGAAGTGGGACAACCTTTGGATAGGTCCATTCAAGGTAAGCGATGTGGCAGGAATAAACTCATGTAATTTAGAAACTCCTGATGGAGAGTTTGTTCCCCTCCCCATAGATGGACAACTCCTAAAGGAGTATTATCCCGAGACTTGACATTGTATCATATGAATGGTAGAGTAGGATGCATCGCATGCTGATTTTTCATTAGAATTAACGTCATATGATACTTCTCATGGTAGATAGATGCATATTTTATTTTCTGTTGATTTTATGGCCTAACATATAGCATGTGCAATCACCAAATGCCGCGAACTCATGTTGCCCCATGTTTTTCATCTATTATATGTGTAGATGACAGGTCTACGGTAACCATGAGATTGTTGTTCTTGTGACCTCCCATTCGAGTAGCTTCGCCCAATTCTTCGGAGATCACGTCCCTATTGGAGCTAGATGTTACCCACCATTTTGTGGGTGATATCCCTAGGAGAAATTTTTTTCTTCGAGATGGTCCTCAATTGGCAGTCAACAGCCCCTTGCAGTCACTAGCTAGCTCATTGTGCCATTACTCTGCCACCTGAGCTAGCCATGTGGTCCCTTGCCCATCTACCATGATCGTATGTTTGAAGGTGGGTCTCCCAAACCTAAAGGTATGCCTTGTCTTTTGGTAATTGAGTATTGTAGTTTGCTTATCTTGGACACCTCTAGGCATGGATTAATAGAGGGATTCAGTGGAAAGAATGGGTGAGGACTGTGCTCTTGCCCCCTAGACCCCTTTTGAATATTAACCTTGGATTTTATTCCTATGGATTCTCTTCTATTGACCATTTGGCTTTAGGGATGGTTTTTCACGAGAAACCTCGAATTTTGGTTGCGTGGTCTTGCTCCCTTATCTGCTTCTATTACTCCCTTTCCACTCATTATTACCCGATTCATCATTTCTCCCACCTGGATCCACATTCCTCCTCTAGGTCCACATAGGGTTGGCTCACCCCTTCCCCTTGCCCACACCTTGGGCCAGGACTAGAATGATGCCTTGGAGGTTGATGCAGCTAAAACGAAAGATAAAAGCATATTTGGCCACATCCAATAGGAAAATGTACCACAAAATGCAAAAGATGGTTGGGAAAAACACATTTAGCGCATGGGAAAAATCCAATACATGAGCTCTACCCCATCATCATGGCCATTACCCTCGTTCCTATAGGTTCTATGCGCCTCCTTCATCATATAGGTGTGAAAATACAAAAACTCCAAATGACTAATGCAACAACAATTATATTTCTCCTACTGAATCAAGTTATTTACAATATTATATGGTAAACATTGAAATAAATACAACTGCAACCTTCACAACTTTAAATAATATGCAGAAACAAGAACTGAGCAAGAAAGAAATAGCACACACAAGTGACACCGATGTTTTTGGACAAATGTCACCTGAAGAAACCAATGTGGGAAAACTGGTGCAGCAGCTGAGGGTTTGAATTATTATGCAGTAGTTTTTTAATACAATCTTTGGATGCCTCACTGGCTATCCGATACAGAGAACCTGACTGGCAAAGAATTAGTTAAAAATACCTCACACTATCGCTGGAGATTCGACCCTGATCTAGCCATTGAATTGCTAGCCCCAAGCTACCTCTATGCAGCCTCTGCTTAATCACTACGTTGCTCTGCATCACACCTATTGGGGCCTGTGTCACTCCTTCTAGCTGATCGATCTGCTAGCTGGATTCTCTATCTTCTGGGGCTCTGGTCTCACACCCCGGATCCTGACATTGGATCTGATCTGCTTAGCAAATCCACAAATCTCCTCAAGGCCTCTGCGCTGCCTCAGTTTGGCTCTACTTTGCCTCTTGCGGATCTCTCTCTGCCTCCTCTGCAATGTATCCCCATATTAGGAAACTCTCCAACCAGAAAATTGTACCTTCCCCTCACTGCAAGAAATCTCCTCAATGACCTCTCTAGAAATTGTTGCGATGCTCTCTTGAGAAAATCGATCTCTGATCTCTCACTCGATGTGTCTTCCAAATTCCCATCAAGCCTCTTCTTATAATTCTCTCGTTGATCAATCAATGACCCAGATTAGACTCTAATTAATGGCTCAAATCATTTAGACTTGATCCTCATCTTCATCTAGAATTTTCACCCCCATTTTAATTAATAACCTTTAATTATTTTAATTTCCTAGGTTTAGACTGAGGCATCCATTAAAAATAATTAATTATTTTAATAAAACTGTTTTCGGGTGGAATTTCCCAAAACGATTTATGGGTATTCTGGAATACATGTGTCCTAGCCTCCCTACAAATTTTGAGGCTTAGAGCATATCCAATGCTACCAGAAATCAACAATAAGAATCCATGATTGTCTCAACCCCTGGTAGGTAATAAACCACCTTACCTTAAAAGAGGGGTATTCACTACCATATCTTATACATCATGCTCTTACACCTTGAGCCCTGTGAAGTTAATCAAATAAAATCATAAAAAGGAAAAAGGCATATAAAGAAGGATAGAAAAATCAAGGTCAGGGCCAATCCAATGTAAAAAGGGATTATTGCTTAAATTGTGGAATTTTGTCTCTATACAACATCTCTCAATGTATGGGCCATGTGATTTGAATGAAATCTCCTTGGGATAATTCTATCAATGAATTCATCTTGATAAGCCATCACCATTCGCACATCGAAGTATAAATGTTGCAAGATTGCTTCTCTTTTCCCTAGAAGGCTAGCAAGGTAGTCTTGAGGCCTCCTTGACTAAGAACCAAGGTATTCATTCATATTTATCATAGACTTCATTCTCCCAATACTAAGGCACTAATCTACCAAGAGTTGGTCACCTAAAATCAACTCTTTTTAACCTTTTCCTAGGTCTAGCCAAGTTGGGTCACCTAGGGCATCATTTTCCCGACAAAATACCCCTCCAAAAAGTTTGATCTCCTATCCTCTCCTGCGTTGGTGTCTCCTCAATGCCTCCTCCAATTTTGAAGTCATTTCGATGGTGGAGTTGTGAGAAAATCCAAGCCCTAGCTTCGATATCAAACTTTTCCCTAATATCCCCAAGGCTAGTGCCTCATAGGATCAATTCAACACCTTTAAGTGAAAATTATTTCTTTGATCATTTCCCCTTCCTAGTCCGGGTTAAGGGAATCATTGGTTGCTAAACCTTTACCTCCTAACCTAGGCTCGGTCCACTTGGTCCCATGTGGTCCCATTCCTTTGAAAATATAATTCTTCAAGAACCATCTGGGATACCAATTTTAATGAGGATTTTAGGGATTGGGAAGCTCTTTCACAAGTCATATTTCTTAAACCTAACCCTCAAATCCTCCCATCCTTCTCCTAGAAGACATTGTACCTTACTTAGAAAGCGAGCAACTATATTCTTCAACCTCTTATGGAAAGGGATTATTTGGGTCACTCCATATCCACTTATTGGTTTATCCTTCATTGGTGACTCCATAATATACTGAGTCTCCTGCCACACCTCATTGTTTTCACTTGGTCTAGTGCATTGCCTTGTAGGGAACCCCTTTGCAAGACTTGCTAGAGTTTGAGGTAACAGGTTCGAGGGAGTGCAAAGAGGTTGGAGATATAGATCCAAGGTAATTTTGTATCTGTATTTTCTCAGTTGGGCCATTATCTTAGGATGAGAGCCCAAGTAGGTTCTAACTTTTATTAATTATTAATTGATTTGTTGGGCAGAAATCTATTTGTGATTCATGTGATTCAGATTGTTAATTCCTTCCCCTCAGTATTTTTGTTAGGAATCTAGCTGTGTGTTTATTTAGTTATTTATTGCTTGGAATTAAATACAAAGTGCTCTTACAAGGTGAAGGAAAACTAACACTAATGCCTCTCTTGTCATCGAACTTTTAAAATAGAATATCATAACTATATTTCACATCCAATTGGAGACAATTGTTGCTAATGCATCTAGTTTCATATTTGGGAAATCGATAATTATTTTTTAGCATGGAAACTTCTTGTCAGATGCCTCTAGCTATTATTGACCAATGGAGTGGTCTAGTTGAATCAAGCAACAAAATATTAATCAGAATCATCAAGAAGACAACCAGAGAGAACAAAGGAAGTGCAGTGATAAGAATAAATATGCTCTTTGGATGGATAGAATTGCCACCAAGAAGGCATATGCAAGAGCTCATTTGAATTTGTTTATGGTATGGAGATTGTGCACCTTGTAAACCTTTAGTTGCCAATTTTTAAGCTATTGCAGGTTTTACCACAAATGATGAATCATTAAATACAAGAATCAATCAGTGGACAAAAGTGTATGAGGTAAGAGGAAAGGCGTACAAAAGGTTCATAGATTATTAGAAAGGGGAGAAAGAGGTGTTTGATAGGAAACCCAAGCACAAGGATTTCAGAATGGGTGACCTAGTCTTGCTTTGGGGCAAAGGCAATGAAAAGATAGGATGCCATCAAAAGTTTGATTCTCTTCAGTTGGGACCCTACTGAATCTATTCATTATTTGGAAGGGGTTCTTTCCATTTGGAAGATTTTGTTGACACCTAATCCGAAACGGATGGGTGAACTGGACAGTCATCCAGAAGATGAACTGATCCGTCATATTTATGTATATAAATGTATGTTAGCTAATGAATAAGATTATCAGTTTCTCTCGCTCATTCTGGAGTTACCCTGGCCTGACATGGTATCAGAGCACAGGTCCCAGAAATAGCTGTAACTCCTGCTGTCCTGAGAGCTGCTCAGTCCTGAGCACTACTCTGACATCTCTGACATTGAAGACTGCGTGCCTGGAGACTGCCGCTGCCTGCATTGAAACGCCTGGAATTTCAATGCATCGAAACGCCTGAAATTGGTAAAGTATGAATGCTATTTATGAAATGCTGTTTGGAGGATTATATCTTGTATATGAAACGATTTTTGGAACCTGCGTTAAAATTGGAACCTGTGCATTTATTGTAGCGTTTCATGTTTAAATCATTTGGTCCGCTGCCTGTATTTTTTTTGGTCCGCTGCCTGGAACACTGCTTGGCCATTTCACATCGCCATTACCTCAACCAGCTGTCCGCTGCCATTGTAGGAGAATTAATTGTGCATATTACTTTCGAAGCAAGATTGAAAATGGATTGGTTGCCATATTGGTAGGGATTGCCTGCCTTTCAGAACATGCAAGTGTATTAGTGAATTTTTAGCCATTTGCCCCTTTGTTAGCGTTTTTGTTCGACCCTTTTGGAGAGTGTGATTTGAAGAGTGCAGTAGATCATTGGGACTGCTCTAAGGAATCACATATGGATGATAATTGAGAATTCGTAATCAGGTAGGAACAAGAAACGCCCCCATGACATGCCTGTCTGGATTCTGCGTGTCGGGCATGTGACACATTGGCAGGGCTTCGTGTCTGACATGTGCTTTTGTGGTTTTCTGATGTGCTGAACACCAATGCTTCGTATAAGGGTCTCTTAGAGCTTTCCCTTGATGAGCTGGAGGGGTTTCCTGGAATTTTCTATTGGCTTTGAGAGATTCGAAGGTTAGATGTGCTTGGGACAAGTAATTAAGATCTCCAATGCTTAGTGAGGAACTCATGGTTAGCATGCAACATTCCACAGGAGTAAGACATAACGCTCCTTTGTTATATTACTTCGTTTTCTTGCTGCCAACGGAATTGGAGTGACATAAATCGTTGAATCTGTTCGCTGAACAGCTGTATCCATTTACAGGGAGTTGCGGCAACAGTCGAAATTAATATCAGCATTGGTTGTGAATAAGTGTGATCCAGTGAATTGTCGCAATGTTGGTTAGCTGTTTGAGTTATTGTTCTTAATGTGAAGCGCTCAAACATTTTTGTAGCAGAATTCTTTCGACAACAATATATATTACAGTGAAGCGGTCAAACATTTTTGTAGCAGAATTTTGAATATAAACTGATTTTGAGTATGGAATGATTTTGAATATAAATATGGTGATATAAAGCAGAATTTTAAATGATTTTTTCTCCATATCAAAATCATTTTTAAAGCAGATATATATATGGTGATATATGTAGCAGAATTTTTCTCCATATCAAAATCAATTTTTTTAAAGCAGCGGAAGTTTTTTTTTTAAGAGCAATTTTTTTTCGCCATCAGAAGTATATATCAGCAAAAGTTTTTTATATCAGCAGAAGTAACCCTTTACAGAATGCATTCAATCATCTCTATGATAGGAATAGTTCTCACTGGCAAGGAGAACTATCCTGACTGGTCCCGGATGGTACAACACACCCTCATTTTCAATGAGCTGTGGAAAGGAGTGTGTGTCGAAGAAGGGGACAGTGACCCAGAAAAGCCTACATCAGACAAAGAGCTTGCCATCTGGGAAAACAAGAACAACAAAGCGTATGCATTAATAGCAGCATCTGTAAATAAGGAGGTGAGTCATCACCTTACAACATGTTCAACTGCCTTTGAAGCTTTACAAAAGCTGAAAGAGCTCTATGACTCACATTCTGCACTTGAAGTCATCCAACTTATGATTAAACTCTTCACTCTTGAACTGCAAAATAATGACCCTCTTTCTCTTGCATCTGAAATAAAATCTATAGTGCATGACATCAAATCCACTAAAGTTGAGCTAGATATATCTCTTATTTCTTTTCTCAAGGCACTGTATCCTACATACTCCAATTATCTTGAGTCTTTGCAAGCAAATGGAAATCTCAAGGATATAACCTTTGACTCTCTTGTGAAAAAGTTTGCTGAAAGGAAAAAAGCCTTTGGAAAGAAGACAGTCCCTGAATCTTCTGAAGAGACTGTATGCATGGCTAATAAAGAAAAATATCCTGCTCAAGATTCTACAAGAGGAAGAGGTGGACGAAGAGGAAGAGGAAGATACTTCAGAGGCAGGGGGGCAGACATCCTCAAGGAGAAAAGGCAGATTTACATTGTATTCACTGCAAAATAAATGGATCACATGATGCCTCTACATGCAAGCTACCATTGGACAAAATTGAGCAGAGAATAAACCAACAGAAAGGTAAAACTGATGATACAGACAAAGGTAAAGCACCTGAATCCGCTCACTATATTGAAGCACAATGTAACATTGGAGTAAATGAATATTTGTTTAACACTTCGCTTGCTTCCTGGAAAAATGACTGGCTGCTTGATTCAGGAGCAACCTGTCACATCACTCATAGAAAAGACTTTTTTGAAGATTTCAATGACAATGTTGATGGAGTAGTTTACTTTGCAGATGACTCAAAAATCAAGTCATCAGGGCTTGGCACAATCAAGCATAAACTGCCTGGTCTCCCAGACTTTCTTCTTGATCATGTTTTATATCTCCCACAGCTAAAGAGAAACTTGCTGTCCTTGGTCCACATCCGCCAGCAAGGTCACTCCATTCATTTAGGATCCTTATTACAATATTGTTTAGGAATCAATCTATATAGGTATGGCCTTGAGAAAATGTTCACTTTACCTAGAAATGGCAATGATTAGGTTACATTATCCTTTATAAAAGCGTCTTTTATTTCCCTATATTTGAGAGGTCCATTAGGAGATTTTCCTTCGGTATATTGAAAATAATTACTAGGGCATAGGTTCCCTTGAAATCCTCTTGTGGGATCCGTGCCCTTCCTCTAAAATCTAAAAGGAGGTTAGTTCCAACCACGAGTTAAAAGAGTGGTTAGTAGTCCCAAGGGACTCCAATAATTTAGAACCCATAAACTTTACATCAACAAAATTCTTTCAATATACTATGCAACTTATTGACCTAACCCTTTTATATCTCTATCTATCTAGAAAAAATGGAAATAATTTATCCCATCCTCCTATATCTTTCACATAGAGTTTCTTTTCATCAAAAGGAATTTGTAGTGTGAAAAGATTGTGCCCATAAAAAGTAACATTTAATTATATATTGCATGTTCAAGTAGAGATTCAATATACTCACCATCACTATGCTATGTGGAGTTAGTAGCACATGAGAACACACTAGTGTTATATAAGCATTAGAGAATATAAAAAATATATAAACCTAATGATGAAGAAGGGGTGTTAATACTTTAGTTAAAAGAGGGAACAATATTTCATCCCCTATTATAGAAATTTGATCACTAACAAGAGTAGATAGAAAACAAATCAAAGGAGAAAAATGTTTCATTGGAGATTATAGGAGAGTAGAGTGTCTCATATCTCTACAATACTTGATGATTTTTATATTTTTCCTTCTACTCTCATTTGTTTAAGAAGAAACATATAGTGGTTCATATTATTGTTTGGTTTCACATATTTGGTTTCTTAATGTAATCATTATCTTTATGGCGTTTCATTTCTACTATAGTTCCACTCATAGTTTTCACTAGTTAAATAATTTGTATATTGTGTTTATTTTCCTATTAAATCACTTTAAATACAAACATAATAAATTCACAATAAAGCATAAATTCATCACAATATATCTAAATTTATGATTTATATTGGCAAGATGAACCATAAAATATAAGAGGTTGTTTATAGAGAATATTGATATCATAAATATTTTCAATAAGTGCTAGCGTGACTTGAGTGATCCATATGTTTATTTCGCTAAAAAAAATCTAAATTTAGGGGAAAATTGATTAGTTCCTCCAATAGATGGAATTCATAATCATAAATAACCAAATAATATTATTTAACATTAAAGGTATTAATTTTTCGCTCTTCCCCTAAAAATATTCCCATAGATGACATTATTTGTAACATTGAATATGGTATTAGGGACCTTCCTCATAATTTTGAGGTTACTAGGAAAGATTGTGCTATCATTCTTATGAATTCTAAGCCTCCCAAAAGAAACATTAGAAAAGTAGAATTTATTTCCCTTCAAGTCCAAAGGAATAACCCCTACATTGTCATCATTAAAGCTGACAAAGGTGGGGCCATCGTCATTTTAGATAAATCTAATTATGTTAACAAAATGATTGACCATGTTTCTAATAATGGTAGTTACATAAAGCTTAATAAGAATCCCATTATTCCAGTCACTAAAGAAGTAACGGCCACCATTAAATTGAATAATTCCCTTATTCCTCTCTTTAAAAAACTTATTTAAAGCATTCCCCTCAACCCTAGAATTTATGGGCTTCGAAAACTTCATCAATTTGGGGTTCGCTTGAGACCTATTGTTAGCACAATAGATAGGCCTACTCATCTTCTTGCTAAATTCTTGGCTCAAAATCTTAAACCTCTTATTTCTCGCATTGATTCCTTTGTTAACGACTTTGATTCCTTTGCTAAAGAATTCAAAGATATCACGGTGGACCCTTGGGAATTGTTAGTAAGTTTTGACGTTGTTTCCCTTTATACCAAAATCCATATTCAAGAGGCTATTGGTGTCATAACTAGAATCACTCACATTCAGAGTGCCAAATTAGTTTTCCTATGCCTCACCTCAACTTTCTTCAGTTTTCAAGGTGATTTTTATGAAGAATATTGTGCAGTTGCAATGCATTCCATTATAGTTGTGAACTTATTCATGAAGGATTTTGTGACCAAGGATTTAGCCTTAACTCAATTCCTCCCTAAGAAGTGGAAGAGGTTTGTTGATGATACTTGTGTTATTTTCCCCGATGGACACTAGAAATTAGAATTGTTTCTTAGTAATCTTAATTCTCTATCCAACTCCATCAAATTCATGATGGAGGTTGAGGTGAATGGGTGTCTTCCCTTCCTTGATATCCTCTTCTCTATAATGAATGATGGTGATGTTTCTCACCAAGTTTTTCGTAAAAAAACTCACACGGAACAATATATTTATGCTACTTCTCATCACTTTTGAGGGTAAAAATTTGGATATCTTATCACTCTTACAAGAGGTGTTCTCAAAATTTCTGATGAGAACCACCTCAAGCAATAGAAATCTCATCTTCTTAAATTATTTCCAAATAATGGATATATCATAACTCAAACACTCAAGGCCTTTAACATCGTGTTTAAATAATCAAGGGTTAAGAATACTCGTGTTGATCACATGTCTAAGGTTCAACCTCCATTTATCCATGGGACCACGAACATGATTTCCTATATCCTTAAAAAGAAGATAGTTTATGGTTCGTTCAAACCTCTTAATACAATTAAAAATTCTCTTAGATTTGTTAAGGACCTTGTAGACCCTAAACACATTAAAGGGGGTCTACTAAATCCCTTGTTACTATGGGGTTCCCTACATTGGAGAAATTGGTTGCTCCATTAACCAGAGAATCCAAGAGCATGCACCATACATTAGGCACAATCGTTCTATCTCATCACCTCTAGTTGAACATGTGGACAAATCCAAGCACAATGTATGCATTGAAGATTATAGAGTCATTGCTAGGGTTGATCACTTACATCATAGGAAGCTTAGAGAAGCTATCCATATTGAGAAACATGCAATCAATCTCAACATATGTGATGGTCGGAAATAAGTAAGAGATGGATTCCCACCCTCTGTTCTTGATTTTAGTGAGAGATGATGATTGGAAATTAAGAGAGAGCTCAACTCCGACCCTCTCTTCTTCTTTTAATTTTAATTTTAATTTTTCACTTTCAATTTCAATAAGAATAACGGATTATTTTAATATTTTTTCTTTTATTTTGCAATTCTCGAATTATAGTATTTTAAATTGTACTATTTATAAAATTTATTAAAATTATCTCTAATACAATTTTCCATTTTTATTGAAGAGGAAACGGTTTTTTTTAAAATTCAAAAAAAACTTTAAATCATTAATCTTTTTGTCATTAAAATTAATAAATATATTGCTAATATTATTATTTTTTAATCTAATTTTTAATAGAGTTTATCGATAATCAAAAAATGAATTAATATTTAATTCTTAATTGATAATTTATAACTAAATATCATTTTAAGTAATTTAATAACTAATTTGCTAAAAGGATAATTCCTAATTTTAATGTCTTATAATATTTTTAATTATATTTAAATTAATCTATTTAATATATATAATTAAAATAAAGAAATAAAAACTAGTTTAGGTTGATATCTAATCCATAACAACTAATTTAGAACTCAATATTATTTTAATTAATGTAATAACTAATTTAGTAACAGCTAATTCATTCCTAATTCTTAACAACTCTTAATTTTTGCTATTCATTCTCTAAGATTGACTGATTTTTTCACTTTTGTCCTGTGATACACCACATTAATTTGTTGAAAACCCAGAATATGTAATTAATGCAAAAAAAAATAGTAATAAAAAATCAATAAAAACATGTGTGTTCAAAACTAACCCATTAAGTTTGGAAAAAAAAAACAAAACCCTCCACCCAAGAAAAACCATAAGAATCACAGCACCATTGAGTCTTCGTAGAGCCAGAGATCATTGTTTTCACTACTGAATTATGATAAAAAAACCCTAACTACCATCATCAACATCATGAACATGGAGAATGTGGTCATATGATGAACGTGGTCATCACATGGAGAACGTGGTCTATGATGAACGTAGTCGGCTTCTAAGTCGGCCTGCCGGACGGATATACTTATGCTCTGCTATAAATATATATTTGATTTCGACTTTCGATTTTCAATTTAGGTTTGTAAATTCAATTTTCTTCGAACACATCGTGAACAAGCAATGCAGAATTTCGACATGGATATAACATTCCGAGTAGTGGGTAGTGACCAGCCGGAAACCAGTGCTGAGCATCAATCGGAGTTGAAGGAGCGATGCAATATGTGCTTTGACAATATGTGACTGCGATGGCCTTGACTCTATACGTCAAGGCCATGATCGCTCATTATAGTAATGCGCCTATATGCCCACATCGCATGCGTATTTCCAAACTCACAATAGATGATTGCGAGAAATTCCTGCCATCTAAATGCCTTGAGATTTTAATAAAAAGGTCTGAAGAGGAAAAAATTGCAGATTCAGAGAAAGTATATTGCTCCCTTTTCTTCCTCATCACATTCTTCTCTAACAATAAAGGCAACAAAATGCGAGAAATCCTACCGCTCGTTTTGTATTGAGTGTAAGGTTCCTTGGCACACAAACATGTCTTCTGAAGAATATGCCCCTCAGTTGGGCGCTGTAAGTGCAGAGTTGAATTTGCTTGTAAGAGAACAACAAGTGGAAGCGGTGTCCGAACTGCAAACATATGATTGAACGCACCCATGGTTGTACGCACATAGTTTGCAGGTACACGATTCCATGGAGTTTTTGTTTATGTTTTTTTATTTTTAAGATAGATTTTATGTTCTAATATTAAATTTGTTTATTTTCAGGTGTAGTCATGAATTTTGCTTTCAATGTGGAATTCCATGGAATGATAACTGTGATTGTGATGGGGAAGTAGAAATTACGATGAGGAGCACGACAGTGATGATGAAGAACATAATTATGAAGATATAAAGATGAAGATTTAAATTATAATTATAATTATGTAGATTGATGTTTAACATGATAGTTAAGTTTTTTTTGTTTATTTTACTCGTATTGAATATTTATTATTCACATGATAGGTAATTTGAATTATAAATTATTGGTTTTTTTATTCAGAAAATTATATGTGTTAAAAATAGTAATTTATATAACAAAAGTTGAATATAGATAATGATAAATATAAGAATCCTTCAAAGATTTGGATATTGCTAGGTTCACTTCAATTCTTTCTAAATAGAATTTCATCCAAATATTAAAGGGAATTTGTAAAGTTAAATGATATCATTAAAAGTTAATGACCTTTATGTGTTTTAAGCACCATTTTGGTATTATGATTTTATTATATCATAAACGAAGATCCAACTTGGTAAAGAAAATCACCATTTGTAATTTAGCCAATAATTCATTAATTATAGAGAAATCACTTTGATTAGGACTATTATAGAGAAATCACTTTGATTAGGCCAATTATGGAGAAACGATTGTGATTAGATTGAATAAAGTTAACTTCTAACATTTCTTAAACCATACACTCATTCATCTTTCCAAATAGCTTTTAGGTAATATTTTTGAGATCCATGAGAATAGAATGTCTAGATATTTCAACATATAATCCATATAATTGTGAAATTAAAAAGGAGTAATGATTTACTAGTGATTTAGTAATGATTTAATATTACATATGAGTGCATGGGACATCCATTTCATATCAATTCAATCCGAGTTAATTTTATTAAAGAAACATAAGATGTGGATCCTATGTAGTATTGGTGTTATTGTCTTTTTTTTGTGACAGTTAGTAATCGTGCTTGAGTCAACTATGTAAATTGGGTAACTATGATTAAGGCTCAATTACAAACTATGGTGCATGTTATTTATGCTATGAATTATGCATCCAATGCTACTCTTTTAACTAAGTGTGCATAATCCCTAAGATACACATTTTAACGTTACATGCAAATGTGGCAGTAGGATTATGACTGTGTTATTAGTAATACTAGCGTTAAAATAATTATGTTGAATTTTCATTTATGTTGATATTGAGATAAAAAAAGGAGGTATTTCTTTATTCATAATCTTGACCTTGGATGATACGTGCATAAGAGTTGAATTGGAATCTTGTATTAAGGTTCTATTTATTGAATGTAAGAGTCCACAACATGAATCTGGTAAAGCCTTAGGGGAGTTGTAGTATGATACCCAAGGGGTATGGCTCCTTTCTTTAATGTTGTCAAAATTTGAAGAATATGGGTATAGGGTATTATAAGGATTTGTTCATGTAATACTTGTGATGATTGATTGAATCTTAACTTTAACCAAAGAAAAATTTAAGGAATGGGAGCGTAGTAGTTAATTCTCATATTAGGCTCACACGGTATGTTACAAATGGTATGAGAGCACTAAGTTCACATATTGTTGCCTAAGGGTCACCACAATTCTACAAGATACGAAGGAGTTATAGGTACTAATGAAGGGTTTAGTTATAAATTTCTAGAACAAAAATATTCTAGAATCCATCGACATTGAAATCAATCCTTGAAATAATAATGCATGCACTCGTTTCATATTGATTGTGCATAGAGTGACACCTTTGATCAATTTTGACAGTCATTCGAACTCTACCGACAAGCTCAACCTACAAAATTTTACATACAGATAAGTACTACTCATAATAACCTACATGCTACTTCTTAAATGTTTTAAGGCACATCATTTCCATGTCACTTGGTTATTTATTTCCAAATTCGGAAGGTTATAATGGATAAAAAATTCTTTATAAATAAGATTAGATTCCATTTTAAAAAATTAGATGTTGCTTGAAGAATCACAATAAAAAATGGACGTTGTGGAAAATACACTTGACATTACAGTGTTGAACAATAATCAACCACCAACAAAATCGATTGTGAATATTAAGGTAATCATAATCGTCTCCCATGACCGGGTTACGTGTAAACATCAATTTAATAACTTTCCCATGACCGAGTTACTATAAATATGATGTTAAAATATTTAATAACTTATCGAATGTTGTGGATTGTAGATACTCAAAATTATCACATTCTACAGTTAACCCGTTGTGAACTAATTTCCATCGATCATTGATGGAAAATTCTCATTCCTACCTAACTGAGTGGATGAAAAATGGAAAAAAAGGATTTTCTTGTCGATTGTTGATGCCACTTTTCTATTTCTTGTATCTATTGACCTAGAAACGTTAGATTAATGAGTGAGTTTCCACAAATTTATTCATTCATTTGGGATAATGGTTATCTTATTGGTTGCCTCCATAAATATTTCAATTGTATAATGCTTATCAATGAAATTACCAACCTCAGTTGTATTCTGTGAAGAGATTCTAATTTAGAAAAAGAATTTAATTAAACACTGACAGCTTATTACGCTATGGGTAATTTTGGAAACAGGGGCAGTGCATATTTGTTTGCCAAGAGACATTGTAGTCAGTGGATAAAGCTTGATGGTTATCCTTATCGAAG
The DNA here is from genome assembly GCA_000404065.3 of Pinus taeda. Taxonomy (NCBI): domain Eukaryota; kingdom Viridiplantae; phylum Streptophyta; class Pinopsida; order Pinales; family Pinaceae; genus Pinus; species Pinus taeda. The sequence continues at coordinate 3,838 of APFE030039543.1, read as the reverse complement.
TGATTTTTCACATCTTACATGCCTCGACCTTCATATAAAGTTAGCTCTCAAAGCCTAGTGAAGTATCGATGGGACCATTGTTTGTTTTATGGAATTATTGCAAGTTTGGAGTTGAAGACCTGCAAAGAACTAGCTGATCCCTTCACCCTTCATATCGATATTATCTCCTCTTCAACGTAAAGTGAAGTTAACTAGGGGAATAGTGCAGAGATCGATATGTTTGTGTAGAGTAAGTTTGTGATGTAGTAAGGGGCTATCATATGTGGTGTGAGTGGATAGGTTGAATATAAGTGTTTTGAGGAGTTAACAGAGTGGTGCGGTGTTGTTTGGGATCCCTATTATACGTTGATTTACTTTACTCTTTTGGCGAGGATGAAAATAGTGTATGGTTGTTGTAAGAAGAGTCGAGGGCTAAGTCGTTGTGTTTAATTGTTGACAAAATCTCTTGGTAGAATGGGCTGCATTGGATCCACTCACACTGATGCTCGAACTCTGCTCTCCTTCTCAATGTGGGAGACCAAAGACAAGAAAGAATGGAATTTATGAGATTAAAAGACTAGCAGGCTCCTCGAATCAAATCATACAATAGAAATGTTGGGGTTGTCCATGGAGGCTCCCTTTGGTGTCCTTGGAAATTTTCCTGAGAAAAGAGGCTGGAGTTGCTTATTAAAGGAGTAAAGCATGTCGTAGGGTGACTATTGTAATCTTCGGCACCGAAAAGGAGAATCAATTACATTCTGTGAAGGTTTTGACTTAGCTCATGTGAATTTGGAATGCTTAGAGCCATATTCGAAAAAACTTTTTGCGTACACTATCCTTCGAAGCTGATGACCAGAGAAGGAGGGTATTATCGGGTTTGAACCCTAGATGGTTGCTACCCCTCAGAATTAATACACCATGATCCATTATCGTATGGTCTTTCAAGACTAGTGCATGACAATCTTCTACCCCAAAACAATGTCCAAGCTAAGTCATTGAACAACAATTTTAACTTTAGCTCTCTTGTTCTCTCATCGCAAGCGAGGGTGTGACTTGTTTTTGAACGATTATTCACTTAAGAAATCAAGATATTTAGTGTAAGTCATAAACCTAGAAGGTAAAAAATGAATTCTTATGCATTATGATCATGGTTTGCACTAGGTACAGATAATAGGGATTTGGATCTTAGTTCATTGCTCACGTGAAAATTTTTAGCTGAAATAATTCTAAGTTACTTATGATACACATGTTGAATTAACAAATTCCACTATGGATTTCAGCATTTTCTCCTTGTTTTGATGTTAGAATATTTTGGTACCATGCAACTCATGGCACTGTCACAATGTTTAGAAATTGGAATCTAGGAGCGAGAATTAGAAATGTTTGGGGAGAAACCTTGAAAGGCTACGATGAAAAAAATAATTCTAATGTAGTAAAGAGGAAAGAGAGGAAATATCAAACAACTAACATGATTATTTAATAAGTAGAAATTTCAAACCTCAATGAGTTACTTGTTATGGTGATTACTTATCACATGATGTGAAGATTAAAGTTCTAGTTAGTATATGTGTGAAACTTTTTCAGAACTTAAGTTATTGTTGAATTCTATTGTGAGAGTGGACGACTATACCATGATACATGCATAGTTTAAATGGTCATGATAGAATGAGAGGAATAAACAATTTAGTAATAATTGTAAAGTATTGTTATTGCATTGAAAGTGGGATGTTATACTCATAGTAATAATGAGATATTCAATTTGATAATGGGTAGTGCATATATAAGAAGAATTATGAATATATTATGTAATGAAATTTATGTATAAATAAGGAAGGGAATAAGTGATTTGATTAAAAATTTTATGATATGGTCATCATGTTATTCTACTCATACTAAAATAAAATTAGGAGTTGCATGATTTTTTATGGAAGGACATAGCTTTATAAAATACAACTAATTTTGATAAAGATAGTCTGGTCAAGGACATAACTTAAGGGAATAAAGATCATATGTATAGAAATGTGAAGGGAATAAATGTTGAACCTTTATGAGATAAAATGTTAAGTATTTTTCTTTCCATAGATCATGGACAACATATAAAATGAAAGTATATATATGGAAACTATATGAATCAACAGGTAAGAAGTCCATGACATACTATCAACATTAATAGAAGTTAATGGTGAATTAAGTGGGTGCCATCCTAAAAGAAACTCTCAATATTTTGATATCGATTCATAAAGGTTCCCATGAGGAATCATTAAGCTCATGAAGGACACGTCATTGTATATGACTATGTATTGAAAAAAAAAGTTTCTCTCAACTTAATGTTTGATTGGTACATCTACATGTTGGAATGTAATTTTCAAGTTGGAGAAAGTGCTATGGAAGGTAACTTAACCTTACCAGATTACTATAGTGAGTATTATATGCATATTTCATTGGACATGCATAGTTTTTACCTACAACTGTGATTGATTAAAACAATAACTGTAACTAAAATAAATAAGAACCACAAATTATATATTCAAAGTTATACTAAATTGGGGTTAGAATTGTAAAGAGTGTGCACACATTCAATACAACTTACTGTATTCATGAAGACATCACACATGAACCACTTTGTGACCTTCATAAGTAGGTCAATGGGATTGACACCCAAAAAGTAAAAATACATAATGGAAGCAACTACTAGTGCTTCTCGATTAATAGTGGAAAGACAATATTAATCGTAAGAGCACATTCTTAATAGTTCACTAAATTTCAATGTGTCATGGATGTTCATATCAATCTAGATATAAATGGATTTATGTTAATAACAACCCATAAATAAGGATCTTTCCAATATGAAACAAGAGAAATATGCTTTCAGTAGAAGGATGTTAGATCTTGCAAATGTACTTCTTGTGGGAAGGGAAAAAATTACAATGATCTCTGTGTTTATATAAACAAACTATACATGCTTATAATAATATAAGTGACAAAAATATTGGATATGGTCGTGCTGGATGAACTGGAAGTAGAAAGAGAACAGCTCATAACAACCAAATGAATAAGAATAATGGTACACTAGATTAGGAACATCACTCATCTGAATTAACAAATAAATATATGGTAAATGAGAATCTTTCACATTAATACAGCCTATCAAAATCAAAGTATCTTAAGCTGGTAGTAAACTAATACACACTCAAGTAGAAGGTAACATATAAAATGTTCTACACAAGAAAGAAAGAGGATAACAAATCGAGGCAACAACTGGTGGTTAAAAATTAGAATATAATGACTAAGTAGTACTCATAATCAAGGTGGTGTGCACAAATATATTGAGATCTAGCAATCTAATCAATAAATTCATAATCATACCAATTGGAATACACATGTTGCACCACTATTTCCTACCAAGAAATATTGGGAAGTTTACCTAAGAGAGAGCATTAATAACGTTATCCGGTTTGAAGAGGAAAGCATAACAATTGTTGATAATGGATAAATGAGTTTTATTCTTTTATTTCCAGGGGTGATTTAATGAGGTAAATACCTTAGGATCACACCTTGGTACACATAGTGCCTAAAAACTTAGATTGTGTAGAATTTAAAACATTGCAACTTTCACAACCTGTGTATGAGAAATATATGTAACTACATACTAATTGTAAAATTGGGTTTGGACATACACTGAATGATTCATGGCCAACAAGGTGTTGGAGGAAGTGTAGAAAGAATAACCATCGATCATATGACATGATTAGTTTAAGAGGAGTACTTTTTGAGTACAAACAAGTATGTCTTTGGTTAAAAGAAAAGTTAAGGGTGTTATTAAAATTCAACTATAACAGTGAAATCCATACTAGACTAA
>APFE030039537.1:110135-154565 GCA_000404065.3 Pinus taeda | reverse complement strand
TCCATGTAATCATCATCTTCAAAATCCATTAGAAGTTTATAGTGATTACCTCGTTCATCTTCATCGCTATTTGAGAGTCCATCACTATCTTCATGAGTGTAATAGCTTTTCTTATTTGCATTATGTTTCTTATTCCATCTAACAGGTACTTTCCCCTTGTCAATCTTATACTTGTGAGGACATTTGGTAGCATAGTGACCTACGCTTCCACAAGCAAAGAATTTGAATGGTAACTTACCTCGGAATCGTCCAGTGCCCCGTTGAAGATTTTGACAAAATTCGATTCTTCTTCTTCTGATATGTGTCTAGACTCATTGTAGTCTCCTTTGCCAAAAGCTTTGAAGGCAGCTTCTTTCCTATCTGATGTTCCTCCTTTCCTCATTTCATAAGCAGTTAGAATCCCATGCAACTGTGACATTTTAAGGTTTTGAAGATTCTCCTTTACTTCTATTGCATAAACTTTAGATTCAAACCTCGGGGACAAAGATCTTAGAACTTTTTCAACCACAACAGCCTCTTTTACTTCTTCACCCAATTTTTTCATACAATTAACAATCGCATCTACACGAAGAAAATAGCTAGCCACACTTTCATCATTGTACACTCTGAGATTTTCATACTGAATTCTGAGGGTTTGAAGTTTTGCTCGTTTTACCTGATCATCTCCTTCATAGCTCAGAACAATCTTGTCCCATATTTCCTTAGCAGATTTATATTGCATGACTTTGAAAAATTTAGATTGTGATAGACATCCCAATAGAGTATTGACTGCCTTTGCATTCGTTTCATATTTCTTCTTCTCAGTCGGATCTGTGGGAGTTGTTGTTGGAAAAGTATACCATGTTTCTATGATATCGCAGACTTTAGTACCCAGAGATTGAAGATAGGCAGCAACTCATACCTTCCAGTATACGAAGTTTGTCCCATCAAAAACCGGTGGCCTGATTGATGCTTCCCTCTCGTAATTGCTCATGATGAAAGATCTTCCTTCAAGCGATCAAGCTTCTTAAGAAGGACCTACTCTGATACCAATTGTTGGAAATAATACTGAAAGGGGGGGGGGGGGGAATAAGTATTATCAGGTCAAATATTTCTTTTCTAAAACCAAATTGTATACGCTACTTCAGTTAATTAAACCCGCGTATATACGCAACTATTCAGAAGGAAACCCGCGTATACAAAGCAATCTTTTAATTTACTTTAACTTTCTGATGATGATTGTTAGTCTATAATGCGGAATCAGATAACCAGTAACCAGAGACAGTAAAACACAACAGAAAGACAATCACACACAAGAACACAAGATATAACGTGGAAACCCAATGTGGGTGAAAAACCACTTGCTGCAATTCATCTCTATGTTTCTTTAATTAGAAACTTCTGTTGACAATGTATTGGTGCATTCCTTTACCAGTACGCAGGCTGCAACCTGCAGCGAGCTACAACTCTCTCTCGTTTTCCAGCTTCTCCTGGAAGGGAGCTACAACCCCCTTTAGCTCTTGTACTAGCCCAGATACTAGTACGTAGGTCTAGCCTACGAAGGCTACAACCTACTCTTTCTTCCACGGACCACGTTTCATAAATTTTTAGACTGGATCCATGAACATCAATCAATCATCAAGAATTTCTTCATCAACCAATCTCCTTTAGATCTGAATCAAGTAGATAATTCTCTAACAGTTGTACCCAAAACACAGTACCAGTAACCATACACCAGAAAACAGAACCCAGAACACAACAGCAATATACAGAAGTAGCTAGATCACAATTTAGAGTATATACGCTATCTCAACAGCCTAAAACTAGCGTGCATGTGCCTCTACGTATGGAACAATTTGCGTATACGCATCTTGACTTTACTGAAACTACGTGTATACGCACCTTTGCTTCACTGAACGTGCATACAGATCTATAAGGGATAATTCACCTTTCAGATATTCAATCACTAATTAACCAGATTATCGGACTTATAGATTGAGCAAGCGCCACATCTAGCAGATCAATATTATACAAAGATACTATCATTCAAGCTTAAAGATTATGACCCATGAATAGAACTTATCCCTTTTGCGCTAAGGTTCCTCCTTCATTCAGATCCAGATCTGCATCATAACCCAATTACTAATATACCAGCTCTAGCCCTTTATTAGATATTCAATAATAATTCAGATGATCATTTGCCACATGATCTCCTTCCTCTTTTATAGTCTTAGGCCTTCCTCAATACCATGGTCCAAAACCATAACATTTCAATACCATGAACCCAAAACTAGGCATCAACACATCTAATGAGACACCATGGTCCAAAACATAGGTTCAATTCCCAAGAACTAACTACCATGGACCAAAAGTAATTTCCCCAACATATACGCGCTTTTGTAACATATAACCCACGTGTATACGCGTCTTAGTCTAGATGAACCTACGTATATGACTTTTTCTTCTTTTTGGGCGCCTGAACTAAGATCTGTCACCAAGTTGAGTTGCCATCAAGGAGAACACCTGTGCCATAGCTCCAAACCTATGCCATAATGCCAACAATCTTCTTAATGAATTGGTTTGAGGGAGTAGGGGAATCCATGAGGGGATCATTCCTCATCCATCCATTTCTTCCTTCACTGAGTTGGAGCTTCTAAACCCTTTCAACAATGGAGGTAGCTACGGAAATTCAGATTAGCTGTAGAAACAGGCCAATTCCATAGCCGAATGCATACTTTAACAAAACAATAAGGTATATAGACAAATATGAAGAAGAAGACATGTAGGTGCTTACCTTTAATAAAATATGGTGTCTATTGAATTATTTAGGTGAGAGGTATAAGAAAAAATAGGAAGAAGTATAGGCAAAAAGGGTGTCAAGGTAAGGCAGTTCTTAGACTCTAGATTTCCCCATGCTGGATGTTTTGTATGTTCTCATACAATTCTTCATTTTCAATCTCTTGTGCCTTTTGATCATCTCCTCTAGGATTCACTTTCTTTTTCTTTCTGGCAACCACTAGAATCCTTGGTTTCGTCATGAGGATTTTATATTTTAAGTTGATGATTTCTCTTTGCATTCCCTTCTTTTCCTTCTTCAACTTTTCGTTCTTTTTGTACCACAAACTCAAATGAAGGATAAGGTTGTCACTTTTTGAAATTTGAATCCCATTTTGAGCTTTCAATGTCTAATTTTCATTCTTTATATATCTGTTCAATGTCTCTAGCTCAAAGATTTCTTGCTTTAAAACATTGGATGTTGAAGGTTCTTGTGGTTCATTGAGATGATTGCTTCCTTCTCTAGGACTTTCCATTGATTCTTTAGTTGTTGCTTTGTTTCTTTCTAATGACTCTAGGTAGTCATAAATCTCTTGTTAGGTCCGTATACTACTAGTGTAACCCCTTATTGTTATTAATTACAACCCCCTTATTATATTGGTGTGCCCATGTAGTCCCCATATTTTTATTATTGTGCCCCATAGAAGCCCAATATTGTTATTGTTGTGCCCCATAGAAGCCCAATATTGTTATTGTTGTGCCCTTACATTATTATTGTTATGTCAACTCTGATTCTATTATGACCCCTTACACTTCTATATATAGAAAGCAGGTCTTGTCATTTGTATCATCCAAGAATTGTTTATTTGTGTAATGTAAATGAGGTTTTCCCCTCAAAGAGGTTGAATTCTAAGGCGTTGATCTATCTTTTCTATCTTTTTGTTGGTTTCATAACATTTGGTATCAAAGCTTTGGATTCTAGGGTTCCGCTGCTCCAAACAGGACATCGTGGAAGTTTCAACTAATTTTTTTTTTATACAATGTTTCAAAAGCTAAAAAAAAACCCATTTGAGTCGAACTCATTCTAAACTTCAGGTTCGAATTTCAGAGCTTGTATCACTACATTTTTGGAGATATGATTTGATGAAGTTAAGGTTTTTGCAGACTCCCGAATTACATTCTGAACAGGTGACTGGGGAAAAATCATCATAAATTTTGTTCTGAGCATCATACTGAAATTTCATAAAAAATTTTAGAAAGAGGACAGACTTTAGTTTTCTATATATCATTTTCAGATACTAAGGTTGAAACAGTGACACACGGCACTTCGTACAAGTTCTGTCTACTGAACTAGTCTATAATCAGGTCACCATGGGAGATTTGGTAAAACTATTCCTTGCAGAATCCAATCTTGATCAGACTTGTGGGGTTAGAAAGAGAACTCAAAGGGCTACTATAGGACGTGATTTTTGATATTCAATATCCATAGTTACTTAGATACAACAGATTCAATATTGAGCTCTTACAAAGTTAAAAAAAATTAATTGATGCCCTGAAGAAAGAAAATGGAAACACTTAGTAAGCAACTTGAAAGCTCTAGCATGACTCGTGAAGAAGAGGAAGAAATGCAACATGATATATCAAAATTACAAGACCAAGTACAACAAATTTCACTCTCACAAAAGGTAATTGAAGCCAAGATGAATGGCATGGAAGCTAATATGAATGGCATGCAAGTTAATATAAATGGTGTGGAAGCTAAGATGGATGGCATGGAAGCTAAGATGAATGGCATGGATGCTACGATGGAAGAATTGAAGATAAATTTGAACACGTTGCTACAATAAATGGTTATTAATGGTGAAAGGGTAGTAAAGGAAACTCATGATGAGAATAAAAGAAATGTTATTCATGATTTCATATATTCTAACATTGGATTGATGACCCACCATGTTCCAAAAATTGATATGAGGAAGTTTTATGGCAAGGATACCGGAACATGGATACTACAAATGGAGCAATATTTTGATCTCCATAATGTGCAAAACACACAAAAGGTATGTATTGCAACTTTATATTTGGAAACAAATTAGTTTGTATGGTACCAATGGCTTTGCTCTCATAAACAAATTGTCACTTGGGAAATTTGTACGGAAAAAATGATAACACATTATGAGGATACAAAAAGCAACACCTTTTTTAGCCAACTAACAAATCTCAAAAAAAGGGATCAATGATGGAGCACATTGAGGACTTCCAACAATTGAACATGTCGGTAAAAGATATTCTAGAGGAGCATAGGATTGATGTGTTCATAGGGACATTAAAGGATAATATCCAACACGAGGTTCGCCTTTGGGAACCTGATTCATTGGAGAAGTCATTCGGGTTAGCAATAAAAATGGAAAGAAAAATTATGGCAACTAGGAAGCCTACGACTCACAACTATAAAAATGGAAGTGTTGTTGCCACTAGCTTTCCACAACCTACAAGGTTGACACCACAACCATTGGAAGAAAAAAGAGCAAAAGGGCTTTGTTACTGTTGTGATAGCAAATACACTAAAGGTCATAAGTGTGCTGAGAAGAAATTATTCTAAATAGTTTGTGAAAAGGAGGAAGAAAAGGAACAAGAAATGTCAAAAGAAGAGGATATACTCCATGACCAAACCCTATATAAAGAAGAAATGAATCCGACCATATCTTGTAATGCATTGGCTAGAATTACCACTCCTCAAACTATCAAGAAAGATGACATATCAAGAAGAAAAAGGTAATAGTGTTGATTGATTTGGGAAGTACCCATACTTTTATTCATTGTAAGATAGCCAAGGAATTGAATTGCTTCCTATATCTAGCACCAGAGTGTCAAGTGATGATTGCAAGGGGAGGAAACATAAATTGCTCTAGAAAGTGCCATAATATCAAGCTATCCATGGGAGAATATGTATTGAATAGCCCAATCCTTTCCATCCCAACGGGTGGTGCTGATGTTGGACTAGAAGTCCAATCGCTATAATCCTTGGGTACAATAGCTTTTTATTTTCAAGAACGTTTCATGAAATTTTGTGCGGAAGGAAAGGAAGTTGAATAAAGGGGTATTGCAGGGAAACTAGGAAAGATAATTAGCTCTAATAGTATGACAAAGCTTCTAAATAAGGAACAATAATACATAATTGCACAATTATGTTCGCTAGAGGTTCCCACATCGAAATCATCTATTCCTCCATATCTCCAAAAAGTCTTGGACAATCATTCCAACGTATTTGAGACTTGCAAAGCCCTCCCACCTATTTGGGATCATGATCATGCTATTCATTTGATTCCAGGAAGTGTTCCTCTAAACATGAGGCCATACAAATATCCTTATGCCCAAAAGAGTGAAATTGAACATATGGTTGTAGAAATGCTAGAGGCTAGTATAATTCAACCTAGTCAAAGTTGTTTCTCCGCTCTAGTACTATTGGTGCACAAGAAGGATGGATCATGGCACATGTTCCCAAATTATAGGGAGCTCAACAAGCTCACTATTAAAGATAAATTTCGCATTCTTGTCATTGATGAATTATTGTATGAACTGCATGGATCAATTTACTTCACCAAGTTGGATCTTCATTTAGGATATCATCAAATCAGAATGAAGACTAAAGACATTCCAAAAACAACATTTAGAACTCATGAGGGTCATTATGAATTTTGGGTCATCCACTTTTGCCTTACCAATGCACCTTCAACATTTCAAGGTTTGATGAATTCCATTTTCAAACCCTTCCTTAGAGAATTTGTGTTAGTATTTTTTGATGATATACTAATCTATGACAAGTCATGGAAGGATCATGTTCAACATGTTGATAGGGTGCTCAAACTATTGGAGGAGAAACAATTATATGCAAAAAGCTCCAAATGTTTCTTTGGAGTACAAGAGGTGGAATATCTGGGTCATATTGTATTTCATTAAGGTATTAAGGTAGACCCTAGCAAAATTAAAGCCATTAAGGAATGGAAAATCCCCACATCCATCAAGCATATGCAAGGATTTCTCGGGTTGATAGGGTATTATCACAAGTTTGTTAAGAGTTATGGGAGAATAGCAACACCTCTAACAACATTATTGAAGAAAGATGCATTTTCATGGAGTCCAGAAGCAACAAAGGCCTTCGAGCATCTTAAAGAGGAAATGTGCCAAGCACTGGTCTTAGCTACGCTGGACTTCACAAAAACCTTTATTATGGAATGTGATCCTTCAAGAAATGGAATTTATGTTGTTTTAATGGAAGATGAAAGACCCATTACTTTCGAAAGTTGTCCAATCAAAGGAAAGTATTTACACAAAGCTATTTATGAGAAGGAAATATTGGCAATACTACATGCACTTAAGACATGGCGACGCTACGTAATCAGAAGACACTTCAAGGTAAAAACAGATCATGATAGTCTTAAATACTTTTTAGAACAAAGATTATCTTTTGAAGAGAAACAAATATGGGTCACAAATATGTTGGGTTATGACTTTGAAATCATCTACAAAAAAGGGGAGAAAAATTGTGGAAGATGCACTGTCAAGAAAGGATAAGGATGTGGAAGCATTGTTGTGCACCATTTCTATTGTCCAGCCAAATAGGATAAATGAAGCAAGGGATGAATGGAATAATGATGAAGAAGTGTGGCCACTCATTGAAATGTTGCAGAATATCCCAGTTCAAATAATATTACCAGAACTTGATGAGGAAGGAGAAATCATATTGGAACTTGAAGTAGTCATAGAAACAAGAAATTGACAGCTACGAAATCGATCAATTTAGAGTATCTGATCAAGTGGACGAACTTACTCGCTGAAGATTCCACATGGGAGGACGAGAATTTTATACAAAATCATCTAGAACTACTCAAGCATTGAGGACGACACTTTTTGAAGGAGAGGGGCATGTTAAGTCTCTATACTACTAGTGTAACCCTTTATTGTTATTAGTACAACCCCCTTATTATATTGTTGTGCCCATGTAGTCCCCATATTGTTATTATTGTGCCCCATACAAGCTTTGTTATTCTTATGCCCTTACATTATTATTGTTATGTCGGCTCTGATTATATTACGGCCCCTTAGACTTCTATATATAGAAAGGAGGTCTTTTCATTTGTATCATCCAAGAATTGTTCATTTGTGTAATTTAAAGGAGGTTGTCCCCTTGAAGAGGCTGAATTCTAAGGCGTTGATCTATCTTTTCTATCATTTTGTGAGTTTGTTTCATAACATCTCTTGTTGAACAGGGTCAACACTTGGACTATGCACTAGAGTTTTCGGTGGTGAAGTACAAGGTGGTGAGGACACTCTTGGTGATAGTTTTGGTGATTCTTCCTGGGAATCTTTAGGGTTTCCAATTGGCTCATTTTCTTCAAGATTAATGTATTCTATAGTTCTTGAGACTTCTTGTTGCATTATGTTCAACCTATTACTCCTCCTTTTTTGTGAGGTCTGTAATATCTGTGCTTTCCTTGTTTTGGCATTTGGCTTTTCTTCCTAAGGAAGGGTCTCCGTTTGTGACAAATATTTAATTCTTCTGCTAGATTTCTTTCTTCTATGATTTCGCTTTGTCATTTTCTATAAAATATCAACTTTGGAAAATTCATCTTCTAATAATTCCTGTTGAGACTGGGGTTGTTTTATTGTTTCCATTGTTCTCTTCTTTCCCTTGAGGGTTCTACTATTGCTGGGATGTTCAAGAGCTTTTTCTTCAAAATGGTTTCGTACCAAGAAATTTTCCCAGTTATCCCCTACACTCTGAAGGTGGAATTCAACTAATATCTTTACCAATCCATGATGATACATGGTACTATCTATGAATCGAATTTTCTTTTGAACATTCATGGACATTTTCTTAAGACTATGCAGGAGGAAATAAGGAAGATTCCTCTGATATTCTTCGATAAAATGCATCATTATCCTAATGTGGTAGAAATACATGTACCCAAACTGACCCTCACAAGTAATAAATTTATGTAGTACAATAATTAAATTCCTCCATTTATTCTTAAGGGTTGTACTAGGAATACCTTTCTTGAAGACTATGGTATCCATGTTTGGATTTTTCAGGAAGATTCTCCAATCTTCTCCATTGATTCCTCTATTTTCTCTCCATTTCTCTCCATTTCTGGGTAAGTGAATAGCTTTGGCAATCAGAGACTCTGTTATAGTGAACTTAATGTCTCCTATCTCAACCTTCATTCAATCGAACGAGCATGCAAAAGTATTTGTCACTTCCCTGTGGAAACCTTTGAATTTTTCTATGAATTGTAACCATTGTTTCTTCTACAATAGCTCCCTAGTCTAAGGTTATCCTTTTAATAATTCCTTTCCTGTTGGCTCGATTCGAACAATAACACCCATTATGAAGGAAGCTTTGTCCCAAGGACTACTTCTTTTGACAGGGGAAATGGTGTCGGTAGGGTTTTCTTTAGTCGTGGAGAGACAGATAGGCTATGTGAATTCAGAGAAATGAAATAACAGGTGGATTATAATGAAGGTCGTGGAAATGAATTTGACCACTCAGGCGCATTTAAAATAATGATTTAGTGATTACTTCAACAGATTCGGAATGAGGATGAGACAAGGGTTTTAAGTAGTGGATTATGATGATTTTGATAAGTGATCATCACCTTAATTCGCGATGATTTCATTTAATTTTTGGCAATACTATGTCCTCTTAGTCATATATGCAATATATTAATCCCTATTGCTAAATTAAAGTATCACATACCTTTGATTAACTTTGCTAACCTTAAGTTTTTGTTTTAAGGTCTCCTGTAGGTGCTTTTCTTTGCCAGTTATCCTTCAACTCGAATCATCAAGTGTTCCTGTCAAGTAGGCTTTAAAAATATTATTAGGCTGCAGAAACTTCTCCTAGATGTAGAAACTTGTCGAGCTGTGGAAAGTTGTTGATTCTATCGCTGAATAAAACTTTAATAAAGGGACTTTATTTTTGAAAAAAAATTAAAGTTCAACAAAAATTGGTTTCACTTCAATATTTTCGTATAACATGCTAAAATGTTGTTTTCATGCTTATACCTTTTATATATATATCTATATGTATCATTTATCTAATATATTTCTATATATCAATTCTATCTATCTATCTATCTATATATATATATAATATATATAATATAATATATATATATATATATATATATTATATAATATATATATATAATATATAAATATAATATATATATAATATATATATTATATTTAATATTTATTATTTTTATCAATTTCTTTTTCTTAAAGTAAACTTAAGTAAAAATTTCTAAGGTGGAAAAGAAGAATAACTCTTCTCGACCATATTGAAATCTGAATTAACTTGGAAAACTTTGACAAATTCTACTTTTTTCAATGGCTTCTGATAAAGTCTCAGTCGATGTCCATCTACTAAAATAGGGATTTTCTCTTCATCAATAGTCCTAATTCTAATTGCACCATTGTCAAAGAGATTTTCAACTTCATAAGGTCCAAGCCAGTTTGTTTGGAATTTTCCTTGAAAATTTTTGAACTTTGAATCAAAGAGTAATACCCAATCTCCTGGATGAAATTTTATTTCTTTAATGTACCTATCATGCCATCTGGATCTTGGTTGTTGAACTAGGCTAGTTCTCCGGAGGGCTTCTTGTCTTATTTCATCAAGCTCATTAAGTTGTCTCATCCTTTGCTTCTGTGCTTTTGATAACTGAAGATCTAACTAGACTGTTGTTTATAAGTCTAGATCTGGAACTCTATCAGAAGTAAGAATTGCTTCCCATAAACAAGTTCATATAGAGTATGTCCTGTAGTATTTCTCCATGTAGTTCTATAGGCCCATAAAGCTTCTGGAAGCTTTTCTATCCAGTCCTTTCTGTGTAAGTGTATAGCCCTGGTAAGGATTTATTCAATCACCTAATTTATAAGCTCACATTATCCATTGGCTTGTGGATGGTATGGAGTAGACTTCCTATGTTTTATTTTGTACTACTCCAGAAGCTTCTACACTAATCTTGTAGAATTCCTGTAGAAACTCCGATAGATCTAGAATTCTAGTTAAATTAAACACAGTAATTTGCTGATATTCAAGAGAGGAAAGAAAGAACTTTATCCATAAAATCAATTTATTAAATTAATGAACAATATTAATACATGAGCAACCAAACCTCTAGTCCCAAAGGGAGGTGGTTATATAGAAATTACAGAATCTAGAAAACTAGGAAAAAAACTAGTAAAATACAAGAAAAGGCTAAGAAAAGCTAAAGAGAGGCCTAAAATAGCAACAATGACTCAATAAATCCTATGCCAACTATCAACCATGAGGAAAGTATGAGGAGGGGTGCATTTTCTAAGGAAGGCAACTTTAAAACATGCTAAAATGGTCTGGGGGACCAAATCCCTTGATTTAAGGGGGAAACTTCATGTGGGGCACCAATCCTCAAATAACTCAAGTGGATGAGGTGTGGTTAGGTGTGAACATGCACTTAGATGTCGAAATGGTTTAGGAAAGTGGTTGGACCAATATTTCCATAATTTTAAGCCTTTAAAGGAAAAAAACAAGGGAAAGTTGGTCCACTGAGCTAGTTTACCAAAAACCAAGTGTGAACATGATTTTTAGTGTATGTGGCTAAGTCAAGGATACTTAGGCTAAAAAACAAATGTAGATGTTAGGATTATATTCCAACACCCCATCATCTTAACTCACTTATCTAAACTGAGTCCCGACCAAGATGCCATGTTAGGTACTCAAGTACAATAAATAAAAGATCCTCATAAAATGAAGAAAGAGGGAAAACCTTGTGGGAAAAACGCCCCCAAAAGAGGAAAAAATTGCTAAGTGGCCAGAAGGGCCTACTTAGCTATCTCCACCACTCCAAGCATGGCTCTTAGTTCTGAAAATTTCTTTTCAGTGAAAGACTTGGTGAAGATGTCTGCAACCTGTTGCTCAGTGGGGCAGTATTACAGTGATATGACTCGGTCATGGATTAGCTCGCGAATGTAATGCATGTGAATGTCGATGTGATTGGTCCTCTACCTCTGAAATAGATCAATCGATATCTAAATGAACCCATGATTGTCACAATATGATAGTTGGAAGTGGATACTGAGTACCAAACTCAGAGAGAAGCCCCTGCAACTAAACAACCTATGTAGCTTCACTCACTACACCTCTATACTCTACGTCGGTTATAGATAAAGAAATCATGGATTCCTTCTTGCTAGACCAGAAAAAAGGCCCTAAGCCAAAGCTGAAGACATAACCAGAGGTGGACTTGTGGTTTGTACCATCGCCAGCCCAATAAGAATCTGTGTACCCAATCAATAGAAGTGGGCAATCTGCAGCATAAAAGACACCAAAACTGGAAGTACCTTTCACATATCTAAGGATTCCCTTTGTAGATTTCCAGTGAAGATCATGGGTTTCCTACATATATCTAGAACAAAATCCCACTAAAAAATATATATCAGGTTAGGTGTGAGTAAGATACAACAAACTCCCAACCAACTGTCGATACAGTGTATTATCCACCAAAGGTGTAGTACCCACATCCTCAAATCTGATCCCTAAAAGAAAGGGAGATGTTGCTGGCTTGCATTTTGTCATCTAAAAACGGACAAGTAGATCTAATGCATAATTAGACTGTGACATCTTGATCCCTGAAGTAGACTAAGAAACTTCAAGACTAAGAAATTAGTGTAACAATCCCAAATCTATCATGGAAAATCGATCGTGCAATGCTGATTTTTCTGAATCAATAGCTGAGGTAACGCTCCCTGCCATCAATAAATCATCTACATAAAGTACTATAAAAAAAGGGGAATCATCATGCTGCAGAAAATAAACATTTGGATCAGATTTTCATCGAATGAATCTAATGGAAAGTAGGAAAGAATCCATCTTTGCAGACGAGGCTTTGGGAGCCTCTTTTAGGCCATACAAAGATTTATTTAATATGCAAATGAGGGAAGAGTTCTAAATGTATCCTTGTGGTTATTCCATATATATATCCTCCTTGAGATATCCATGAAGAAATGCACTCTTCACATCCATGTGATAAACTTCCCATCTGCGAGAAGCAACAATGACTAAAACTAGTTGAATGGAGTCCATTTTTGCAATAGGTGCAAATGTCTCTGTAGTCTATGCCATGTACTTGTGAGTATCTTTTTCCAACAAGCCTAGATTTGTACTTGTTGATATCACCATATGTAGCAATATTTTTTTGACATATCCATCAGCATCGAACAAGCTTTCATCCTTTCCGAAGTGGAACCAAGTCCCACGTGTTGTTTTCAATGAGAGCAGAGTAATCTTCATCCATGGCAACCTCCCAAAGTGGGTTTCTAGCAGCCTCAGAGTGTGACTATGGATCTGAACCAAGTGTCATATAGCAATGTGTGGGAAGCAATGGTTCAGTGGTAGTTAGGGCTTGAGGAGCCCCAAAAAATTGTGATCTAGTCCTTCTCGCATCTGCAGGATCACTGACTATATCACCCACATATTGTAGGGTTTTATTTGCCCAAGTTGGCAATTGAGTTGGAGAAGCCATGACCTACTCCTCATCTTTTGAATCAGACCCAAGAGGCTTCTGTGATGGCTTCTTTGAAGTGCCCGAAGAAGTTTCAGACTCCTCGTCAGTGGTAACAAGTGGTTCCTCGACAGGGTCTACTGAAAAATCATGCAGTGATTCTTCTTCAAACTTCACACTTTGAGCTACAACGAACTTTTCAGTGTGAGAGTCCAGCAACCTATATCCTTTGACACTATCAGTATATCCAACAAAGATACATTCAACACTTTAAGGCTCCAACACCTTCCTCTTATATGTTGGAATGTGAGCCCATGCTCGTGAACCAAAAATGCGAAAGTGCAACACTTTTGGTTTATTACCGGTCCAACATTCAAATATAGTGGTGCCTTTGAGTGCTTTGTGAGGAATGTGGTTCTAAATGTATGCTGCAAAATTAATATCTTTAGCCCATAGCTTAGGAGCTAATGATTTGGACTGTAGCATACAATTGGCCATATCTTTTAACGACCGGTTTTTCCTCTCCGCAACATCATTCTGCTGTGGTGTATATGGCATTATGTGTTGTAGTTGTATACCTTCATCACTACAAAGTTGCTACACGTCTTTGTTGACATACTTCCCCACCCCCCCCCCCCCCATTATCAGTATGGAGTATATTAATATACACCCAGCCTCATTCTCAGCAAGTGCTTTAAATTCTATAATGTATTCAAATACTTCCGATTTTAATTTCAGAAAAATTACCCAAGTAAAGCGAGACAAATCATCTATGAAAGTGAGTACATATCGATCCTTACTAATTGAAGGCTATGGGAATGGGCCCATGATGTCACTGTGAATCATTGCAAGAGGTGAAGAAGCTCTCGGTACCTTCCCTTTGTCGAACTTTTTCTCTGGATGCTTGCCAAGAATGCATCCTTGACATACACCGCTTGTGAATTTAATAGCAAGCAACCCTTCTACCATGTTTTCCTTGTTGAATTGAT
Source organism: Pinus taeda (assembly GCA_000404065.3). Taxonomy (NCBI): domain Eukaryota; kingdom Viridiplantae; phylum Streptophyta; class Pinopsida; order Pinales; family Pinaceae; genus Pinus; species Pinus taeda. The sequence goes on along the minus strand of APFE030039537.1, from coordinate 140,281 downwards.
GCAGGTACTTATAATTTAGATGGTCAAATATTTCATGTCATAACCTACTAATATAATTAGATTGTGATAGAAATATAGTGCTAATATATTGAGGAACAAAGTGGGAGAGGAAATACAAACAATAACTGTGATATGCAATTCCATGTGCAAGTTGTGAGCCCGTGGAAATGTCGATAATCATTGCGGAGTCCGGAGTGAAATCCACCTTCCTTCCAAAGCTGGAATGAGTGATCTGATATATCGAGAGGAGATTTGTGGACAGTGGGGGAACATGAAGCACATTTATGAAGCATCCCACTTCAAGGTCTACAATTCCTTCTCCGCACACCTTTGCAGGTGTGGCATCTCCCAAGTAAATTGGGGATTTGGTGCTTTCTTCAATGCAGAAAAATTCATATTTTGATGCATCCATATGGTTTGATGCACCTAAATCAAGAATACAAGATGATGGAGTGGATATGACAGCCATTAAAACATGACCATCTCGTTCTCTCCCTCTCCCATCTCTTGTTTTGTTATCATCCTTCTTCTTTGTATTCTCGGGCATGGTGAGATTGTGTTGTTGCAATTTCTTAGCCATCTCATCGATTGTTTTCCTCATGCAATTTTTTTCGGGATGGAAGCATTTGGAATAGTAGCTACAAAGTGTTCTTTCCTTTTTCTTCTTACCCTAGGGAAAGAAGAGCTCTCTGAAGATTGTACAGGTCTCTTCTTCTTTGATTCATTAAATTTGCCCTTCCCTTTTTGCTTGTCTCTTCCACTGCTCTTTGGAGCATCAGTAGCCACAAGTGCTTGGTTCTTTGAATGCTTGATGGCACCCATTTGGACAAACTTAGCTTTCTCTTGAGTCAATTTTGCAATGAATTCATTCAGTGGAAGCATTTTCCAGTTTTTCTAAGTCAATTTAGATGCTTGAAAAGACAATACAAATACGGAATATTTAGGGCCTAATTTCGAGAGAATTGAAAGGATGAGTTAATCTTCCTCTTTCTTGACTCCACATGCATCGAGTTCAACGAGGAGGGATTTAAAATTGGTGAAGTATTGTTGTAGGTTGCTGAAATGATTTGGACTAAGGGATATGAGTTCATTCTCTAGTTGATGCACTCTCATTTCATCCTGCTTTCTGAATAGTCCTTCCAATGTGGTCCAAACCGCATCGGGAGTAGTGGCTCCACTGACATGAAAGAGGATTTATCTAGAAATTGATAGGCATATCACCCCAATTGCTTCATATAATTTATTTAAATACTTGATCTTCTCCATTGTAGAAGTCAGTTCAGTCTCTATTCCCATTGTTACCCTGTAAAGCCCTTTACATCGAAGGAGCAGAGTGATCTATGTCTTCTGTTCGAAGTAATTGAAAGTATTTATAACAAGTTTTTTGGGATGAGAGAGATGATCCATTTCTGATTTCTATTCCTCCTGATGATATATACCTACAAATAAAACCATGTACAATCCACTAGATTCGAACTAGCCCAGATACCATGTAGAATTCCTACAGAAACTCCGATACATCTAGAATTCTAGTTAAATTAAACACAAGTAATTTGTTGATATTCAAGAGAGGAGACAAAGAATTTTCTCCATAAAATCAATGTATTAAATTAATGAGAAATAGTAATGCATGATCAACCAAACCTCTAATTCCAAAGGGAGGTAGTTATATAGAAATTGTTGAATCTAGAAAACTATGAAAAAAACTAGTAAAGAATTAGAAAAGGCTAGGAAAAGCTAGAGGGAGGCCTAAAATAACAACAATGAATCAAGAAAACCTATGCCAACTATCAGCCACGAGGAAATCATGAGGAAGGGCACATTTCCCAAGGAAGGCAACTTTAAAATATGATAAAATGATTTGGGGGACCAAATCCCTTGATTTAAGGGGGAATCTTCATGTGGGGCACCAATCCTCAAATAACTCAAGTGGATGGCGTGTGGTTAGGTGTGAACATGCACTTAGATGTTTAAATGGTTTAGGAAAGTTTTTGGACCAATATTTCCATACTATTAAGCCTTTAAAGGCAAAAAACAAGGGAAAGTTGGTCCACCGAGGTAGTTTACCAAAAACCAAGTGTGAACATGATCTTTAGTGCATGTGGCTAAATCAAGGATACTTTGGCTAAAAAATAAGTGTAGATGTTAGGATTATATTCCAACAATTCTGGATGTAAACTATGTTCCTTGATCTATTACAATTTCTCTTGGAAGATCAAAATGAGTGAAAATATCCTAAAAAAAAAATGAAACTACAATATTTTCAATAGCAAAAGGAAGTTCTTTAGATTCTACCCATTTAGTGACATAATCAGTACATACCAGAATATACCTCTTTCTCTTTGAAGGTGGGCTAATTGGCCCAAAAAAATCTAGTGCCCACTTTTCAAATGGTTCGATAAGTACCTGTGGTTGTAATGGAATCTCATTTGAAAGAGTGGGTTTTTCCATTCTATGACAACTATCACGTGTTTTAACAGATTGCTTGGTGTCCTTGAAAATGGAAGGCCAATAATATCCTAAAAGCAGGATTTTATAAGAATTTCTTCTATAAGAAAAATGTCCTCCACATGGCTCATCACAGTAGGCTTTCAGTATTTCTGGTATTTCATTCTCTAGAATGCATCTTCTGATGATGAGATCTGGTCCTATTTTGTATAACTCTTCATTTATCCATGAATAAGATGTGATATTGTGGAATATTCGCCTCTTTTCTCTAGGATAAAAATGAAATGGAATTTTCCCTGTAGCTAAATTGTTAGCAATATTTGCATACCAAGGTGATTTAATAGATACTACAAAAAGGTATTCATTAGAAAATTTATCGTCTACAGCTTGATCATTATTATCATTTTGAACTATAGATAAAAAATCGGCAATTGTGTTCTATTTTTCGGGCCTATCTAGAATGGTGATGTTGAATTCTTGTAAAAATAAGAGCCATCTTGTTATTCTTCCATTAGTGGTTGGTTTATTCATTAAGTATCTAATGGCAGAATGGTCTGTGTGAATAAAATTTTCATAGCTAGTTATGTAATGTCTAAGCTTGTTAATGGCATGAACTACAACTAAAAACTCCTCATTTATAGTATAATTTAACTCTGTAGGAGTTAAACTTTTATTGGTATAATAGATTACGTCAGGAGCAAGATATTTTTGCCCTAATACAACTCCTAAGGCTGAATCTGAAGCATCGATTGAGATATGGAAAGGAAATTTCCAATTAGGTCCTTTTAAGATAGGTGATTCATAAATTATCTTTTTCAAAGTTTCAAAGGCAACATGGAATTCAGAATCCCAACTAAATTCACAGTCCTTGGTAAGAAATTTAAAAAGATGGGATGCAATTTTTGTGAATTTTTCTATAAATCCTCTATAATATCTAGTAAAACCAAGAAAAAATCTAATATCTCATTGGCAACTTGGCAATGATAACTTAGAAATGACCTCCACTTTAGATGATTCCACCTTATTTCATCTCCTGAAATATGGTGTCCTAAAAAAATTCCTTCATTAAACATCATGAAACATTTTTCATGGCTTAATGAGAGATTTTTTTCTTTACATCTTATTAATACTTTTTCTAAATTTTCCAGTGCTTCATTGAAACAATCTCCATAAACTATGAAATCATCCATATACACTTCCACATAATCATGAATGAGATTAGAGAAAATTCTGGGGACTTCTCTTTGGAATGTTGCTGGAGCATTGCGTAATCCAAAGGGAAACTCGGTAAGCATAAGTTCCCCATGGACAAGTGAATGTGGTTTTACCTTGATCTTCAGGGGCTACCTAAATCTGGTTATATCCACTGAACTTGTCCAAAAAGAAAAAATATTTTTTCCTTGCTAATGTGTCTAAGACTTGGTCTATGAAAGGTAGTGGAAAGTGGTCTTATTATGTTTCTTTATTAAATTCCCTATAATGGATGCATACTCTCCATTTTCCTTTTTTATTTGGAACGATTACAAGGGATGAAACCCACTAATTGTCAGATGTTGGATATATGAAATTTACATTTAACAGCTTTTGTAATTCCTCATTAACAATTTCTTTTAAATTTTGGTTCATTCTTCGTTGAGGCTGCCTAACTAATCTTGCACTATGTTCGATGTAGATATGATGTATGCAAGTTTTAGGATCAAACCCTTTCATATCAGTGTATTCCCATGCAAAAGCAGAATAATGATTTTGTAAAACTTTTACCAATTGATCCTTTTGTAATTCTTCCAAGTTTTCATTAACATTCAAAGTTTTTCTTGGAAAGATCTCTATCAAAGAATTCCCAAATTTTTCCATGGAGAGAAATGATACATGTTTATATGAGAGATTTTCATTTCGACTACGATCATAACGTGAGGAAGATTCATTATTTTCTAATAGATTTTAAAATTTGGTCTTCCTCTCTAGTTTGTTCAGTAGTAAAAACAGGTTGTATATTGTCTTCATCATCTATCCATTCTTCATTCTGTGTTTCTATTTTTGTTCTTGTAGGATGGTATATTGTAAATTTATTTGTATAATTTCCATCTGAGATAAACATGTGACTTGATCTAAAATAGATGAAAGCATCAGATGTGGCTAACCAAGGCCTTCCTAGGACTAATGGATGTCCTCCTAAATTATTCTTGGGTGTTAAAACCATGAAATCAACAAGATATTCCCAAGAACCTAAGGATACACAAACATCCTCCAACACGCCATCAGGTTTAATCACAGGTCTATCTAGTAATTGCAATAAGGTTGGTGTGTATTCAAGGTATGGAAGCCTAAGCGTGTCCATAACTTGTTTACTCATTATGTTTATGACTACTCCTTTATCAACCAGTGTGTTTGGGATTTTGGTTCCATTAATGTGATTTTTTACAATGGGGCTTCCTAGATCTAGATATTTTTGAATTGTCATTTTCCCCATCATAAAATCTACAATATTTCCGACTAGTTGAATCCTTTCTATGTCTTTTCTTTTTCTTCTTGACCTTTGAGTACTTAGTTCTTTAATTGTTTTCACAAGGATTGGTATTTCTTTTATGGATTGTAATAAAGGAATTTTGATAAAAACATTTCTTAATTCATCCATCATATTGTAATTAGGAAATGTAATTTGTTTTTCTACTCCATTAATTTTCAACCATTCAGGGAAAGGTGGTCTAATTGATACCGAGGCTTTTTCTATGAAGGGAATGTTTATTGGAACATTTTCTTTTTGAGGGAGAGAAGTCTCTCCTTCTTCAAATTTATTTTTGTGTTTTTGAAGATTTGGTCTTGTTTCCTGAATGACAACAGGGGGTTTTCTTTGTAACACTTTCCCATACCTTAACTGGACATTATTTAGATCTAGCAGAGTTATTACATAAGTTTGAGCATTCTACCCTTCCATGTTGTACATTGGTTGTTGTAGTATTTTATTATTAGGATTCGGAATTGGTTGTGTGGGTAGTTGATTTGGTTTTTGTGGAAATTGTAGGGAGAGGTGTGGATTTTGATTTTGAACTTAGATTTGAGGTGATTGATTAGCTTGGGGAATTTGATTAGATTGGGGTAGAAATTGTAGTGGAAGATAGGATGGTGAATATTGTTGATATTGAGCATAAGCCCCATAAGGAATTTACCATCCTTGATTCCAAGATTGTGACTATGGCTAAGCCCAAGGCTGCCAAGATGGATTCCAATTATTTTGTGAAGATTAAACAAATTGTTGTGGTCTAAAACCTTGTGGTTGATTTGGTTGGGGGTATTTCCATGGTCACTTTGCTATAAAGTAAAGAGGGTCTACTTGTTCTGGTATCCCTTCATCATTAAATATAGCCTTGAGACCTGGTAAAGAAGGACATTCCTTAGTATCATGAGTATCTGCACATATGACACAAGTTTCTATGGCCTTTGAATCTAAGGGACATTCTCTTAGGGCATGTTTCTTTCGACATCTTGGACAGGAAATAGATAATGCAAAATCTTTAGATTTTTGCTTGTTTTGTATTTTAAGGGTGTCTACTTGTTCACTTAGACTCCCTAAAATATTTGTCTTAAATGTATCAAGCAAGATTCCTAATTATCCCTTGCTAACTGTCCTAGCTACAAATTTATTATATCTTTATAAGAGAGGGTCTCTTGGACTCTTTCCAACTCATTCTTTACGCCTTGAGATATGTACACATAAATCACAAATATTTGCAAATGGTAATTGAGAAATATCTCCTTTCCTGGTTAAGTTAAGGAGATTGATCCATTCATATTTAATAGCTTTGAGGAGGAGAGATTTTAAAGTTTCCTCATCGAAATTATCCATCTTTGCTCTTTTAATATTGTAGGAAAATATCTCTACTAAGTCTTCAAGATTTTTATCTTCTTTTTGTGTCATTTCGAAGACTTTGTATTTAAGTTTACTAGGCTTACAATAATCTCTATATTTGCCTAAGAAAGCCTCTTTCATTTGTCCCCATGTTCTTATAGAATGCATTACTAAACTCATGAATCATTTTAATGTTGAATCCTTTAAGGTAGTGGGGAAGAATTTAAGATTTTGAGCATCATGTAGATAATCATATGATTTGCGTAATACTTCAAATTCAAAGAGAAATTTCTCTGGGTATTTATTTCTTTTTCTGTGAAAATTAGGAAGAATTGAGGGTGATATATTTTTCATTGTGAGGGTTGTATCTTCCTCAAGGATAGGAAATCCAAAAGGGTCTTTGTTTCCTCTACCTCTACCCAATCCTCTACTCCTATCTCAACCTCCTCCTCTACCTCTTTCTCTACCTCCTCCAATCGTATTTTACTCTCCATTAACATTGTGTACCTCTCGTTCCCCTTCTCCATCCATCATGGATTCCTTATAAGTAATATAGGGTTATTCTAATTCTTCTGGTTCTTCTATCAATGGTTGTTCAAAATAAGCTTCTTATTCCTCTTCTTCACTAAGAACTTCTAATTCTTCTCCCAAAATTTGTTCACCAGTGGATGATAGAAAAATTACTCCTATGGTTGGGGATATAAGACTTTCTTCAATTACAACTTCGGTAGATGAAGTAGGTGAAGTTTTGGATTGGATTTTTGTTCTTGAGAGTTCAGGATGTATTTGTCAACATGCAAATGGGATTCGAGTTTGAGTAGCTGGTGTGGAATCTCGAAATCATGGTGAAGTGAGTGGATTTGTAGGAATTAGACTTCTTCCTTGCCCTACAAATATACCTCTAGAGTCTCTATCCCTACGCATATCATGTTTTGAATTAATGATTTCCTTTTTTTTTAACTTCTATTTGTACTTCCCTGGCAATAGTGCCAAATGCCTAGCCAATTTAATGTCCTTAAATTGTCAACATAAATTATCGACCAAAGCAGGTGCACTATATGTGCTAGAAGCTGATTAATGTCATAATATATCTATTTTCTTGTTAAAATATAAGTTAGAGTTAATATGAATATGGTGTTGCTGAATATATTAAAGAATTATGCCTTAAGGTTGTTAGCTACCTATCTTAGAAAATGGCTTCTATTGAATCAATTTATGGATAGTTTAAGTGTGATTCTAAGCCTTACTCTTGTTAGACTATTTTGGATTTTATCTCTGAATTTTATGCTACAACCAAGCCTAAATTAGTACGTGCTAAAGAGCTCTATTCTATCATGTTAAGGAATGATTTCTAGATTTAATTGTTCGAGAAAATGATTGTGACTCTTTTACTTGTTCAACTTCATGCAAACAAGTCATACATCTAATAAACTGAAAAGAAACTATGCTATAAAAATAAAACAGATGACTATGCTAAGCAAGGAAAATAATCGAACTATACTAGATAAAAAGCAAATCAAACAACAAAATTAAGCTAGGTATAAAGAAAAAGGGATTTCTTATGCAGAAAACGATTCATGGTGAATTCATCATACTGCGTTTCAACATAAAAGAGAGTATCTATGATTAAGAAATTAAAGAAATCTTTGTGCAATTTATTAAAGACCTATACTGGATGTAGGGTCCCTCCACAAAACAATTGACAATATCCAATCAATGTAGCATGGAACAATCATAAACTAAGTCTATTACTTGCAAACAAGTTTTAACAAAATGTTCTCAAAGATTACATATATCGGCGCGCACCCAAAACACAGAGTGACAACTGCTTTTATAATACTTCTCGGTATAATAGTGAGAATATGAACCCTATATATCTTTATTTCGATCCTACTAATTCGAAATATATCGCTAAATAATTGATTTTCTATTTGGAAAAGAAAATCGATAAGATTTCGAGAAAACTTTGTCTCTATCCCAGTGATAATCTTGTAGTTGACTTTGAGTTTGAATATACTATCATGTGATATTCTTGAAAAATTGGTATGAGTGAATAGGAAAGAACCCATGAGGGGATCATTCCTCATCCATATATATCTTCCTTCACTGAGCTAGAGCTTCTGAACCCTATCAACAATGGAGATAGCTGCAAAAATCTGAATTAGCTACAAAACAGGCCAATTCCATAGCCAAATGCATACTTTAACAAAACAATAAGGTATATAGACAAATATGAAGAAGAAGATATGTAAGTGCTTACCATTAACAAAACTTTGTGTCTATTGCATTATTTAGGTGATATGTATAGGGAAAAAAGGGAAGGAGTATAGGCAAAAAGGGTGTCAAGGTAAGGCAATGCTTGGACTCTATAGTTAGGATATTGACAGGTGAATGTATTAACCGAGGGCCATGTAATGTGGCTAGGAGGAGTGACCCAAACAGAATCAATGCCTACAATGCTCCCTAGATGGTTTGAGTGTGTGCCTTGAGCATTGAGAGAGTGATTTGCCATTCAATAACATGTGGCAACATGTGGGAATGGTGAATGGGACAATGGCTTCACAATGTGTTAGGGGGATCTTGATTCCAAGTGATAACATGATGGATAAGTGAAACACGGACTAGTCGTGACCTTAGAAGATGAAAAGGTATTTGACTAGTGAGAGCACAAAAGGTGTTTGGCTAATGGCTAACTAGATTCATTTAGAAAGAGGATGTATCTAGTGAATATATTCATTTCCATGATCTTGATGTAAGATTCTTTCCACATGTTGTAGATAGATACAATAACATAGCTAGCTCATTCAAATGTTTCTTGGAATAGAGACATTTTTCAACAAGAGTTAATTTGAAGTGTTATTATGAATAACTCCCTAGCTAAGAGAGAGTGTTAAATTCTTTGTAGATATGTTTGGTCTTCATAAATTTATTTAGCCCTCAAAATATGAAAGAAAATAAAATATAAATCTACACTTCAAGTCATATCTAATAAGATGAAAAAAGAATTTTTGAAATTCAAATTATTCTTTCCTCTAATTTTAAGTCAGCCAACCCCAAAGGTTCAAGTCGTTATGCCCTTTGACACGTTTATTTGGCATCATTGATCTACTATATAAACGAAATGTGTTTCCTCATTTGACACCAATTTAGATCACTCACATCATATACATATTATTCTATTCATGTGAAGGAAAGGGCGAGATAAGAAACCAAGTTTATGGGTGGACCAAAGTTTTTTCTTAGGAAGACCAAATTCTCTAAGGTGGACCAAGTTCTTTGAGGTAGACCGAAATTTTAGGAAGTTGAAATTGGGGGAGGATGAAATTTCTCAGTTTGATCAGGTTTGACCTAGGATTGTTTGCTAGGAGGTTTGAGTTTATTTGACAAGAAAAATTGGATGGCATATCTTGTTGAATTGGAAAATATTTCTAGGATAAGGTTGTTTGGTTTTTCCCTAAAAGAGGGTTTTCCCAAGGTAAAAAATTGTCTCTTTTGTTTGGCTGTCTCTTCATGATCCTACTATCATTTTTTCTTTATTGTTGAATGTTTTCTATGTATTTGTTTAATGATGAATGTGACACCAAGATGAATTAATGAAGTAATCATTGGAAGTAATTATCAAAGTATAAGATCCTAAAAATAAACATTTGTGATGTGTCTTTTATTTTGGCACAATTTTTGAATCTTATCTTTGTCATAATTTGGTCCTGTGAGGGCATAATCACATAACTAGTCGCACAATAGTGGTGATTGTGAGGGATTGCATGTGCACATGTAGATTAATTCCTCAAAACATTTGAAATAATTGAAATGCTCTATTTTTTGGATTATTCCCTTCATTTTAAATATGTGTTAGCTGATATGCATTTATCTAACTCAACTCTATGTAAACATGTGATGCTTTCGAAGAATTGAATCTCTATTTGTTAAGGTACATATAAGACAATATTGATATTCTTTGGGTTGGTACACAAAGGTAGTTTTTCTAGTTCAATCTCAACAACACGTGGTTTGGCTTATGTTGGCATGACAAATATTTTAATTAGTTCTAGTGTAGAGCACTTCTGGACTTGCTCTGGAAGAAAATGTTTTTGAATGTGTTCTAGCATAACACTCTGGTGTGTTTTTCATCTTTTATTGTGTTATCACCAAAAAATCAATCATCTAGCCTAATTTACTAGATTGATTGAAGTACACCATGTAAAGCCAATTTTATCATAGTAAAATTGCTTTCACTGTGAGAAATTACTTAATAAACCACCTTTGTTAAGTAATGTATAGTTAAACCCATGAAGAATAATTAAATAAATCACTATTTATTTTCTTTTATTTTAGGAATAATTGATTAAACAATTGTTCAATTATTATTCCTTGTCATATTTGACCCAATTATGATAAAGCAACAGATAAATTATTAATTATCTTATTTTCTCTACAAATAATTAATTAATCAATAATTAATTATTATTCCTTGTCGAATCCAACTAAAGCACTTAGGAATAATTAAATAAATAATTATTTGTTTATTATTCCTTAACCAACTTCTTTATGTGATAAATAAATCATTTATTTATTTATTATTTCTACATAAAAATTTAAATTCTTTTTCCCTCTTAAACAAATATAATAAAATTTTCCAAGTGGTTATTCCAAGAATGGGGTTAATAATATTTTATTATTGCTCATTATTCGAGGATAACTCAATATTTTGTTATAAATAGAAGGGTTTTCCATTCATTATTCACTTTTGATTATTTTCATTGTTGCACTCACTATTGTAACTCTGATTATTTTCATTGTCGCACACCATATTTTTGATGTGTTTACACATTATAGAGAAGAGAGACTCTACACAAGGTGAAGATATTTGAGGATAGCCAAGAACCCATCCCATAGAGGGGGACTGGTAACATTTATTTGTTCCTTTCACAGCTGTTATAATAAAACTATTCTTTGTATATCTAGTTTCCATTAGATAATTGGAGATATTATTATTTCTTTTTGTTGTTTAACTATGATTGTGGCATAGATAAGAATTTTGGTAGGTTTTGTTTCTATCAGTTGTTGTAAATCTACAATGTTTAGCAACCATTTACATTGTTGAGATTGTTTGTCATCCACAATTTTAAGTGGGTTATTTTCATACATCTTTGAGAAGAAAACACTACAAAAAAAGTGGTGACTCCACTTGGGATTTTCTGATTGTTGCCAATAACAAAATTGGTGACTCCACTAGTTCTATACTTCAGATCTAGAAACTTGGGTGACCATCGGTTTTCAGCTTAGGGTTTATTATTTTTTCAGGTATGTTAATGTTTCCTAGATTTTTAACCCTAGATCTATTAAATTTATAACTTCTGCATGCTTTTTGGTCTTTTTCGCAGGTCACAAGAACTAGCCGCGACAAAGGTGGTAGTTTTTTCTGAGATTTTTTGCCCGAGAATCAAGGAGAAGAAATCACACTTTTTAGCCAAAAAAGTGCGATCTGGAGGCTAGAGTGCACCTTTCAACCCAAAAAGTGTGATCTCACCTGAAAGTAGGTCAGAACTTATGATTTTACGGTTTTTGGTTTTTTGTCAGATCTGTTTCTAGGTTTTGTTGAGAGTTGTCTAGTGGGTTGTTTTATGTTTATCTCATACCACTTAGGTCTTGATCTAATTTTATTTACTCGTCGAAGTGGAATTTAGCCCCCCTAGGTCTTCTAGTATGCTTCCACCTTTATAGGAGGAGTTTAGCTGAGTGAGTAGTTTGAGTTTCTGTTTCACTTTCAGCTACTTTTTCCAGATTTGTACCCTTTGTTTCAGATCTATAAAGACAGGTTGTCACCATCCATAGTTTCATATTTAAACTTGTTTGGTCATTTGCCTTAGGGTCCCATTGGTTTCCCTAGGTGTTTCACGCATCTCGCTATCTTTTTGCAACAATTTGCCTCTCTGGTTTTTTGTTGTTGCTGCACCACTTTCCAGCAGCCTAGTGTCGCTTGATCCCAGTCACACTGAAAATTAGATATCTTGACCTTTTTCGTGTGTTTTCCGTCGATTTAGCCACCAACCAGTAGAGTGTTTGCAGACCCAGTTTGGGTGGGGTTTAGCTAATTGTTTTCTTGTTCATTTTATGTTGTTAATTTCATTTTATTTTCAGTAAGCCTTTTTATTTTTTAAAAACATGATCCGAGTTTAAGAAATGAGTACACTTGCACCCACAAACACACCTTAAGCAAAGGGAACTTGGTTTACACCGCCAAAAAAAGAATTAACATAATAAATTTATCTCCCCTCTTTGAGACAAAGGCATATTGTTGATCTCCCTTCACTATTTCTATGTCATGTGTGTCTTACCACCATTGCGCCACCAAGGCATTTGTCATGGAGATTATTAAGCCTTCATAACCAATTTCTGCTTGGGTATATTACCCCTCCCCATCAGGTTCGGGTTCATAGCCCTTCGAGCCCCCATATAGAATCTTCTGTTGGTTCATCTGATTCGTCATCTGATTCTGGGCCTCCTTCATTGCATATCATCACCATGTCTGGACTCATAGCTGGTGCAAGAACCCAACCTGATGTTGGATCTGATTCCATCCCAGTAGTCACATCAAGTGGAATAGTCTTAGGAACTATTCTGGTAGCGTCCATACTCCATTTTCTGGTAGGTTTAAGTCTACCGAATTTTAGCCATTTGATAAATGACCCCATACACCATGACGTTGGTTGGCCTACTATGCCAACTAAGCTTCCCTTAGACATCCCAAAGTTTGAGGGTGATGCTGGAGATGATTCAACCAACCATGTATGCTCCTTCCACATGTGGTGTTCATCCAACTCCATTACTGATGACTCCATTCATCTTTAGCTCTTCCAACACACGCTCACTAGATATGTTGCAAAATGGTATGTACACCAACCTACTACATCTCATTCAATTTTCACGATGCTTCCTAAAGCGTTCCTCTCATATTTCCATTTACCTCTCTAGTACAACACTAGTACGGATGTATTGGCCTCATTCCATCAGTCCTCTGCCACTCACCTATCTGAACATGTTCAAGAATGGCATCGAAGGAGGAGCACATGCCATGCCCAACCTTTAGAAGATCATGTCTATCTAGATTGGCTTCTTATGAGCCTTTTAGTACTCATTGGAAAAGATGTCGCGTCCAATTTTCCACAAATGAAAGAATAAGTTCTCCAAACCGCTCTAAGATATGACCTGATTTATGCGCAATCCAGTTATGCATATACCGTCATTATTGACCTCCCTCATCCTGAAAGTGCCAATGCACTGGGGGCATCTCATGCCATCGACAGTATCATTGGAACCCTTTCACACCCTTTTTCAGCTATCCGTAGAGGGGTACCATTTCCTCCAATGCTTATGCCCCTCCTACTAGAAACATGTTTTCAGGGCCCCAACTTGTCTACCAAATCGTTGCTCCTCCTTATGCATAGTTGAGTGCTCTAACCCCTCAAGCATTACAGCTGTAACCTACCATGCATCCTCAGCCCCAACAACCACCACCCCCTCAGGGTTAAGTATTTGCACAGTAGAGTGCGACCAATCCATAAAATTCAAAGAAAAGGAATAACAGGAAATGTAACAAGGGTAACCAAGGTAATCAAGGTAGTCAACCTAGTGAACCCGAGGAGAACCAACCTAACACTAACAACAAATAATGGGGCATCCAACCCAAGTAGAAAAGGGTTATTAGTACGAGCACGCCTTGTGTGTGTTGTGGTGTACATGGCCATTATACACGAGTGTTGATATGGAGTTAAACATGAATGCAAGAAATTATAGATATAACCATATATATAGAGATGCAGTAGAAATAATACTTCATTTCATTACTGTAAAATACTGAAATATGCTTACAAACAAAAATGGAAATAAACTAGCTAGGGCGATGGTAGCTTATCTTTGAGAAGAGATGTGGCGACTAGATGCCTCTGAGCTATCTTACCATGAGAATCAAAGGCCTAGTTATTGTTGAGAAATAATGGAAAACTCTAAACATCCAAAACCAAACCCTAGGAGATGAACTGCCAAACTATGGGCCCCGTTTTGGGTAAACTGGTACATCAAATTTCAGGGGTCGTAACTTTGGCATATGATCTCCATTTGATGCACACAATACCTTGTTAGAAAGATCTATCCGAGGACTACATCTTTGGGAAGAGAAACATTAGATTATGGTTCAATGTTTCTCCCAATTTTCACAAAAAACATTGTTTAGGGCCTCAAAATGGCTTTGGAAGTTTATGACCTGAAAAACTGTTAAAAATAGTAAATTGTGCTACAATTAAGGAAACTGAAAAAATAAAGAAACAATGGTGGGGGTCCAAGTGGAATTGGTGGGTGGCCACTAATATCCACCTAGATCATTCCTGCCCCCTTAGGAAGCAATGGTCCCCATTGCGTTGAGTTCCTCCATGAGATGAGGAAACTTTTGCTGAACTTGGTCCCTAGTGAAGGAGTTGGCCTGTTTTGACAACTCGATATAGTTGGATCTTCTGCTGGCAAGTGTTCTCGATATGTGTGTCCATGATCCAATCAGTTACAACCTATTCCATGCAATGTGGATTTAACTCTATGGGTGTGAGTTGTTCTGCAATGTCAGATGTGTCTAGTAATGGTGGAAAGTATGGCTGAAGGCGATCCACATTGAACACTGGGTGCAAGCCAAGGAATGGGGGAATGATGAGCTCAAATGCATTGTCTCCCATAGCCTTGGTAATGGTGTAAGGACAATATCAGAGTGGTCCGAGTTTCCTATAGGCTTCGGTAAGGTGTTCCTTTTTCAGGTGCAACCAGACTTTGTCACCCACCTGAAACTTGTATGGCACCCGATGCTGATCATGTCGCTGCTTGTACTTGGCATTTTATTTCTCTGTAATGTCAATGAAGTTTTTTGTTTTATCTGTTTTGGATTGGACATGAGATAAATCTGCCTGAGTAGTTATAAATTGCATGGCCACGTAAATGGGACATAGTGGCAGGAATCCCAAGCCCACCTGAAGAGGGTTATGTCTAGTTGAGCTGTGGAGAGCTTGGTGATAGCTCTATTGAACATAGGAGAGGCTCTCGTTCTGTTAACGCTCAAGTTGTCCCTTGGCTCCTTAAGGGATATGGTTGAGGTAACCAAACCAATCTTTGGACTGCAGGTCCTAGCCTACCCACAATCAGAGAGGGCTCTCTCTTTGTAATTTAGCTTTGTTTAGGGTGATTTTAGGCTAGTTATGATGATACTGGGTTTTGTTTAAGTTTTGGTGGGAAGGATGAATGTATTCAAGTAGAGTTGGGTTGCAAACTATGAGAAGTTCAAACCATTGGGCATGGAGCCATGGTTTATGGCTGTTGGTGCATTTTCTTGTTCACAAGAGGAATATAGAGCAGGATAGCTACACATGAAACAACATTCATGCTAAAAAAGGATGAAATGGAGGTCAGAGATGTAAGGCAACTAAGAAATCTTTCATCTGGCTGACAGAGGGAAGGTGAATGAACTCTATCTAGGAACAATCAAGATTTACTAAATAAATATCATGCATTGATGACATAGAACAAATATGAGCCATGAGGTATTCATATTAATGCCTAAATCAGAAGAAAACATATAGAAATTGCAAAAAATAAGTATAGAGTGTTGTGAAGAAAATTCTAGACTAGTCTTCTTTCTGCAATCTAGATAGTGACATATAGATGATACCAACATATATAAACTGAAAAACAAAGGCAAGAGACGCTTATTGGGCCATGTAGCATCATGAGAATTCCATAATCACTCTTCAGGCATTAAAAAACACAACAAACAGTCCATCATCCAAGCTTTCTAGCAATCTCTAATTATAAAAAACTCTCAATAATACAGCGCAGGTCTGGAGTCTAGCAAATCAACCAACCAACCCCTTTTTTCATAGTAGAGGGTGGTTTATATAAAAAAATATGTACAGACTAGATCTCTTAGAAGATCCGAGTGAAAAATATCTCCTAATATATCTACAAAACAGATCTGAGGGAAATCAATTGTTTAATCTAATATCTGCTTGAAATAAATGCTATAAATATCTATCTAACTATTGCGCTGGGGCAGCAGTATCAAAACATGGCTCATATGGGTCCTTTGGAGCTCTGCGATGGCATTTGTCAATAATTGTGCCTTGGGAACTTGCAGCGCTGCTCACATGTGTCTTTATACACTGTTTCTACAATAACTGGGCCTTAAATTCCCTTATCTGCACCTCTCAAGTAGTTCTGCTGCCTTTAGGCGGTTTTAACGCATTTAACAATGATTTGGTGAGCCTTAATGGCTCAGAACTACTCCTTTGAATTTGTTGGGGGGCCTTTATTATTCACCGCGTTGGAAATAAAGATTTCCACTGATACTTTCCACTGATACTCTCTGTCGCTTCATTGATACCCTTTCTTATTGAATCGGGACCTTTTTCAGTGCTGATACACTTTAATCTGTCATGATCACCCCTTTTCTGCTAATGCTTGGCCAAAAGACATGCTGTCAGGCTATCTGCTACCTTTGGAATGCTATCAGCGCTTGGCTGATCGAATATGGCTTAAAAAATGATAAACAATTACAAATTGGCGGAAGAGTGGATTCTGGAGGCATGTCGAGGCCAAATCGTGCATCTTGGAACTATTTCGGGGCTTGGAGCGATGAAACATGGGCCAATAAATGATTCGATTCCCTTTGCTAAGGGCGCGCATAGGCGCCGAACCAATACATGTGAAACAGCCCCTTTTATTTATACAAAGCAAAAAACATCACGTTATATGGAAAAACAATGAAAACGCAGGTGGGAGGAATAGTGCAGCTCAAATTAGATCTGGGACGTTGGATCCGGTGTGGGCCTATCCAACGGCTAAGAATGCATCGCAATATCGCTCATCAGGGGTGATGGAGGCAGGCAGTGTTGCATATATATAAAACTTGCGATGGGCGATTGTCGATATCGCTATTGACGGGGCATTTGAATTATGCGCATACATATATACAGCGAAATGTCGATCGCCGAAATCACATCGGGGCATATACATCAGAAGCATGCAAAATGTAAAGGGCCAATGTAACCAAAGGAAGGTTTAAGCGATCGGGGGAAGACTTATGCATATCAAAGGGTTCCGATAACAAAAACAAACGCCTGTAATGCATCGGAAGGGGCATTTTGAAGATCGGAGGCATGTTTTCATGCTTCGGAAGGGATTCTTGAGGCTTCGAAAGAGGTCCGAACTATAGAGAGGAGGGTTTTTTAATGCTCGGAAGGAGTCTGAAAGCATTATAATGGGCTTTTATGCCTTAGAAAGGTGGAATCAAGGCCTAAAAGAGGTATTTTATGCAGAGGAGTGAGTCCTAATGCATTAGAAGATGTTTAGAGAGGCAAGATGCAGGCAAACTTAGTAATTCCCAAGGGATATTTATGGTTATTTTTCAACCAAAGGGAGGGGATATGTACATAAGGGAGCTATTTAACATATTTTAGTAAGGGGAAGGGAAAATAGATAGGGATTTTACATAGTAGAGTTAGAGATTAATATGGCAATGACAAGAAAGTGCTAAGTTTAGAGATCTTAGGCTTTTAAAGGGAAAAATGACTCATAGAAGAAATAAGAGTACTCCTAAGAAAAGTAGACCTTTATTTAGGCAATTGATATGAAAAATGAGGAATTTAAGAGATATCAAGCAGATCTTGACCTATTTAGGGAAAGTTAGTGAATGATTTGGGTAAGAGGAAGAAGGGGAAGTTAGACATGCTTTGCTTGAGCTGCTCCAAATGAAAAATTGCCTCATACTTGTGATCTGGATAGATTTCACACTTGAAAATATGAAATGGATCATAAATTATCATTCAGCCACTACAAAACTACCTACCCGGCCTACTTACCTAGCATTTTGTCTTCTTTTTGGTTTGGGTGCACTTGAACTAGCAAACCAAACTTTTCAACTTTTCTTTCAGCTATCCTCCTATCTAAATCGATCCTTATCTCTTCCGGGGCTCAGATTAAGCTAATGAGTGCCCTTGTTTCTCTACCTATTTACAAATCTGCCAGGATTAAATAGTTTGGACAGATATTCATCTCTATATTCTAAAACAAGCAATTGAAACCTAGGGAAGCCAAGATTAAACTGTTTGGCCTTCCCTTAACTGAACAACTCTTCAAAATTGGAATAACTCATCAAAATGGAAACTCTGTGGAAATATGGAACCTTTGCAGCAATAAAAGATGACATATTTGGCATGTAAACAGTCAATCATGAAATATGAACACCTATTGCAATAGGAGGCTAATAGTGGCTCCACTTGGGGATGGTTTTTCCTTTTGAAAAGCCAAGAACAGCATGTCAGACTACCTTGATCTTCTATTGTTGCTGTAGAATGAAACACTTCTCTGTTGCCTACTAAATGATTGAAATCTTGAGGCCTGCACACAACACTCTCATGAACTGAATGGTTGTGAATATATAGCACTGCCTGCTTTCTTCTGCGTGCTTATTACTACATGCACCTCTGCCTGAGCATAGCCTTTGAAATAGATTCAAAACATGGAACAAGACAGGAGTGTTTTCCCTATTCTGTCTTGAAAAAGTTGTTGATGTAAAAACTGAAAATACTCATTTCTTTTGATACTATTGACTGAAAAATTGTAAGCTGTAAATAGCTTCTCTTTAACTGAATCACTGTGATATGACAGCGTTGCTCTTGCTATCTTCTGAGTGTTTTGCGCATGTCCAAAACTTCCTGCACACTTCTTTTGGAATCCGATTGAAAACAGGGATAGAAATGGGGCATTCTTCTTTGAAATTTATTCAAAGAACAAAGAACTCAATGTTGCGTTCCTTTGGTTCCTTCTCACAAAAATGTGTTGCGTTCTTTTCATGAAAATAATGCTAAGACAGAGCTTAAAAATGGAGGACTTTCATGGGTTCTGCCTTTACAATCTTGCTGCGCTGTTCTCCTGAAGTTAATGCTATGGACAGAGCATTTAAAATGGATGACTTGGATCGGACTGTCTCCATAACGTTGTTGTTGCTCTTCTGTGAATGGCGTTGTGATTGATCATTAAAAATAGAGGACTACCTTGCTCTATCTCCATAACTTTGCTGCTTGGTTGCAAGCAATCAGATTTCTTATACAAAAAAAAAGGAAAGCGCTGACATATATACAAATACTAATATACAAATATATACACAGGGGCATTGTATCCCTCAAAAGGGATCTCGATAATGTTTCAACATTCGTCCATTAACAGGGTTGTCTTCCACTGTGCTGTCATCTATAGATTTGAGAAAATACGTGTTATTGCCTTGCACAACGCTGATAACAAATGGGCCTTTCCATAGAAAATCAAATCTTGCATGTTTTCCCTTGTCTTGTCTTCGTGAGTCCCACCTCAGAACTTTGTTGCCAACACAGAAATCCTCAGCCTTAGTCCTCTTGTCAAATATTTTATTTAGCTTGTCTTGCAAGATCTAAGCTCTGTTGTAAACTTGCTCTCTGGTTTGTTGAAGATGAATGATCTAATTAATTCTTTGTTGAATATCATTTGGTTCAGCTCGAATTTCCTGTAGCAGCTTAATCACAGGAATGCCCAAAGAAGATGGGAATCTGGCCTCCATACCATATACTAGCTCATAAGGGCTCATCCCAATGGATCTCTTGGTTGACAGTCTGTCTGCCCAAAGGGCATTAATAAGCTTTTTGTGCTAGTTCTTCTTGTTTTCTTCTAGCACTTTCTTGATGATATTAATCAGCCTCTTGTTGGAAGATTCGACCAAGCCATTTCCTTGAGGATAATAGGCTGTGGAGTGGCCCAGAGTGATGTGGAATTTATGGCAAAACTTAATCATTTTTTTGGATTTGAAGGCAGCAGTGTTATCTGTAATGATCTTCTCAGGGCAGCCAAATCTAGAGAGGATGTTGGTTTCAAGAAATTGGATAATGGTGGAGTCATTGGCTTGCCTGCATGGGATGGCTTCTATCCACTTGGTGAAATAGTCGGTGGCTGTTAGAATCCACTTGTGCTGGCCATGAGGAAGAGGGATGGATTTCTCCAATTAAGTCAAGACCCCATTGTTGAAAAGGCTTTTCGGTTGAGATGGGCTTAAGGGGCAAGGGCAACAGCGTTCTTTTGCCTTCAAAGATCTGGCATTTGTGGCATGAGACAACAAAATATTTTACATATGCAAACAAAGAGGGCCAATAGAAACCAGCCCTTAAAATCTTGTCAGCAGTGGAATTCCAATATAAATGTCCTTCACAGTCCCCTGCATGGAACTATTTCATAACATTGTCAGTTTCATTGATAGTTAAACAGTTCAGCAATATTCCTTCATGGTTTTTCCAAAACAAAGCCCTATCTATGACACAAAACTTTGATGCCTTCATCTTTAAAAATCTCTTTTTGGTCCTGGAAAATCCTGGAGGAGCACACAGGTTTAACAATATATAACAAATATCAGCATACCATGGGGATTGCAGAAAGGTCTCACTGATCTGTGGAGTCGCCAGCTCCTATTCATTGTCCAGCTGGTTAATGTCTAGGGCTTGAAAATTGGTTTCAGACAGTAGTTTCGCTAAACCTTGTCCCTTTATGAGCTTGGTGGGTCTTATTTCAATGTCATATTCAAGGATGTTGGAAATCCACTTGCCTCTTTTGCCTTCTAATCCCTCTTGAGTTAATATGTCTTTTACAACAGAATTTGGGACATAGGCAATCACATGTGAATATAAAATGTAAACTCGGAAATCTTTAATTGCCTTGACAAGAGCATAGGCCTGCTTCTCCATGATTTGGTACTTCAAAGGAGAATCTCTAAGGGCTCTGCTAAAAAATGCAATTGGTTTCTCATTTCCTTGGTCATCCTTTTGCAAAAGGACAACAACTATAGTGTGATCTCAAGCAAAGGAAAAGATGATAAAATCCTTATCAAACTGTGGGCTTGTGAGGACAGGAGTTTGGGTTAACACAACTTTAATACTCTCAAATGCTTGCTTGGCCTCTAGAGTCCATTTTACCTTGGAATCCTTCTTTAACATGTTGCTTAACAGTCTTATCAGCTCATCCAAGTTTGGGATAAATCTCCTTAGGAAATTGATTTTTCCAAGGAATGCTTGCAACTCTTTGATGTTTCTTGGATAAGGGATTTGCAGAATGGCTCGGATCCTTTCCGGATCAATTATGATGCCATATTTTGAAATAGTATGGCCTAGAAGCTTGCCTTCCTCAAGGCTGAAGAGGGACTTCTTGGGGTTGAAGGAAATGCCATATTTCCTACATGTCATGAATACTTGCTTAAGGTGCTTGAGGTTCTCTCGATCAGATTTGGAGAAAGGGGTTAAGTCATCAAGATATACAACCAAGAAATCATGGATTTCCTTGGAAAATTTTATGTCCATGGACCTTTGAAAGGTGGCACCTGCATTCTTTAGTCCGAAAGGCATCTTCACATACTTAAATGTTCCCCATGGCGTTGTAAAGGTTGTCTTGTCTTGGTCATATGGGTGAACAAGTATTTGATTGAAACCTGAAAAGCCATCTAGCAAAGAGATTCTAGATGACCCCACTACTCTTTGGAGAATGTGGTCCATTTTGGGCAATGGGTAGTGGTCTTGAAGGGAGACTTGGTTCAGATTTCTTAAGTCTACACAAAGCCTAATCTCACTTGTCTTCTTTCTTGTGGGAACAAGATTGGATACCCATTCAGAAAATCTAATGGGTGCTATAATGCCAGCCTCAAACATTCTTTTCACTTCTTTTTCAATCAAAGGGAGAAGCATAGGATTGATTCTCCTTACTTTTTGTTTGAAGGGCTTTTGATTTGGTTTTAGAGGGATGGTATGTTGAATAACAAAGGTATCATAGGACTTCAAGTCCTCATAACTCCAAGCAAATATATCTTGGAACTCTTTGAACAGGTCAACGTACTTTGGTTTTTGATCGGGAGGCAAAGACTTGGACAATTTAATCATTTTGGGCTTCTCTTTTATCCCAATATTACAGTCTTCCATTGCAGTGTTTAAGGGCTGCATTTTTGGCTTTTTGGGAACATCATTTGCATCAAATATGTCTTCTAATGGAGTGAGACCAACAGGCAAAAAATTGTCTTTTAAATCAATGATTTCGGCCTCTGTTTTAGCTATTTCTCCTGAATGCATCTGCCTCAGCTCTTGCATGTTTTTGGCATCAAAAATGGTTGGGTGCAGCAATTGTTTTGCTGATTTAGCTGTTATTATTCGCTCATTTTGGTTTAGTTGCTGTTGGGAATCATCCATGGTGTTAACACCTAGGTTGTTCCCTATGACTCCCAAAGGAGTACGGCCGGGGTAACCACTAACCAACCTTTGGATTATAGATCCTAGCCTATCTATAATCAGAGAGGGCTCTCTCTTTAAGTTTCATCTATGCTTTGTGGGTATCTTGGGCTAGTTTAAAGTTTCAGTTTCCTGTTTGAGACTTTGGTTGATGAAATTTTGTTGTAAGAAGGGCATGAAGAGTTCAGAGGATGCTAATCCGGTGGGCATATGGAGTCAAAAAAGTGAGATAGTTCTAGTGCCTGTGATGGAGAAAGTTTTGCTGCAAGGCTGGATGGCTATTGTTAATAAAATTTCCAATTTCGTGAGTGAAACAATGAGATATGGAGTTACCAACAGTGTGATATCAATTTGAACGACAATCTCTACTTAGTAGCATAAATGAATTACCAAATAGTGACTGTGAGGTATTCAGAGCTTATTGGAGCAATTAAGAATTCCAATTTAAACAGCTGAAAGTTATGAAAAACATTTATAGTGAAGTTAGATTGAGATCAGGGTGTCTCCATGGACAAATCCTGAGCTATTCTTTTTCTTTCTTCCCTAGATTCAGGACAACATGTGAGAGGGTTGAGTTAAAACAAATAATAGAAAAATTAACAGAGATAGAGAAACACTTATTATATCAAGTCATAGCACTAGAATCCAGTAGCATTCAATGGTTCCAATCACAACATGCACCAGTAAGACTCAGTTCCTGTAAACTCCAAGCTTGATTTATAACATCCTTCTGAAAATTACAGCCGAGTTCTTTGTTTCTTCATAAGAGAAACAACCAAAACAATAATACCCCCAACCCCTTGGAAGTGTATGCGAGGGGGAATATATACAATAGGTTTTAAAAAATATTTGAATGCTGATTCATTTGATACATTAATTGTGCTTACCAACTTTTACAAATATCAGGTAAGAAAGTTATTGCTAGTCTGAGTGTAAGATGAATGGTCTTTAATGCTGTCAGGCCTCTTCTTGACCTTTGGAAGAGAGTGAGTCGGTTGAGCATTTCTAATTTAATGCTGAATGATGTGAATGATGTGTCTTTACGCTCTGTCATGCTGAAGCTTTTCTCGGCCCTGCTACCTGTAGCTGTCGTTGCTTCTTCTGGTGGTTGAATCTTCATGCTGAGGTGGCTCATTCCACCTTTCTGTCATAGTATGTGTATCACACTTTCTGAATATGATGACTTATATATTTTGATGACAAAATTTAGATGAAGCCTCTTTTTTATAATAATAATTGTATCATGGAGGCCCACCAATCCTGCGTAGGCAATTGATGCCTCAAAATTGCATCCATGGTCTCATCTGCGTCTGTGTATTTGTAGAAATTCGGAGGCGTTTCAAACAGATGGTTAATCTCATTCATAATAAAAAATAGATTCTCTATTATGTCATAGAGACTTCGTCCAGATGCTGGCCCTGTTTCCTGTGAGCTTCTTGATCCTTAGCTGATCTGATTAGTGGCAAATGTATTCACCCTCTTTGCATAAACTTCATGTGATAGAAGTTTTGCTACACTGTTGAGTAAGATGGGGAGACCTTTGCCCTGTAATGCAGCAAATTTGTCCATGAACCTGTTTACCTCTGTTTGCATATCTTGGCTCCTTCTGTCCAATGTCTGTACCAGGCTTTTCAGCGTGAGGACCCTCTTAACTAGCTGGATAGTCTCCGTCCTGCTGGTGATCCCAATTGCTGCCAGCTGAGGGCCTGCCCGGTTATTGAGCACATTGATCAATCTGTTGGCTACCTCAGGCATACTGCCTAGAGATGCCCTTCCTCTATGCACTTCCCTTTGCGCTTTGCCTATGAGCTCCATTTGCTCATGAATGGTTTCAATGTATTGCCATTGGTTCGTTATTGATTGGCCAATGTGGGTCCACAAAACTCTTCTGATCTCACCCACCACTTTGTCAAGGGTGAGCTCCTTCTCCAGCTCTTTTATTCTTTCCTTGAGAGTTTTTTTTTCTCTCCCTTTCTCAGCCACATTCTGCTTTGATTTATCATATTTCTCATTTAGCTTGGCCAACTCATCCTTGGCTCCATTCAGTTCTGTCATCTGGGCCTCTAGGGCCTGGACCTCATTTAACAATTTCTGCATGTGCAGGCTTGGAGCCTACTCTGTAGACGCTGCTGCTGTTGATGTTGATCATGCTGCTGATGCTGCTGCTACTTCTGTGGGAGGAGGAGTGATCTTTGGAGGCTCCTCAAGGTTAATAACCTCTGGAGGGGGCTGAGAAGTCTGGCCTCCCTCTTTCTGCTGTAGGGCTGCCTGTAGTGCAGCCTTAGTGTCTTCCAGCCTCCCTTCTGTCTGCACTAGTTGTTTGCGCAGTGCTACCAGCAATGTAGCTATCTCTTGTTCTTGCTTCTGCTGAGCAACCTCATCTGTTTGGGGGTGAATGGTTGTTGGGAGCTTCACCTTCTTTCTCAGGGCTGCCAGGTCTGCGTCCCTTATCTTCAACAGTGATTGTATGGCTTTGGGATCCTTGGGGTCATGCCCCACCTCTATAATTATATCTTCCAAAGACTTGATCCTGTTGTCTTTGGCCAAGGAAGATGATTTTTCCAACTCCAGTTGGGCAGCTATATTATTTAGGTTGTTTTCCAGCCTTTTTACCAACATTTTTTTGTCTGCCAATGTTGCATAGACTATTTCACCCATTTGCTTATGAAGTTCTATTTGGTGCATGGGGTGAATGTATTTTGCCAGAACCTCCAGGTTGGTTCTTATCTAGTCTGCAGCTGACTGTGGCTGCACCGTGGTAGGCATGAAATGACTCATGGTCATTTTTCCGTTTGAGATGCCATATGCTGACATCAGCCTCTGTTGGTTTGTGGGGGCCATCTTTAGTAACTGATTGTAGATTTGGAGCCTGAGTGGCTCATTTCTCCTCTTGATATCGGTGAACTATTGCTTGATGCTTACCTCGGGTCTCTTTTGATGGCTTGAGGAGCTGACCTCTCCTCCAAGATTTCTCTCTTGTTCCTACTGAAAGGAACTAGCTGACACCTCCATGCTTGGTGGGCCCATTATCACTGATTGCCCCATAGGCATTTCTTCTTCATAGAGGGGATTTAATCTCTGCCTTTTCTCCCCTTGATTTGTAGACGTTGTAAGGGGAGTCTCCTGCTCTCTGTCCCTCTTCTTTCCTTTTTCCACCTTTTGTGGAGTTTGGAGCACTGAGGTCTCTACTGTCTTCTCTTGCCCAGAAGGCATGTTCTATTGAGACTGTTGCTTAGTAGGTGCTGGGGCCTCAGCCATTTGTTCTTGCTGCATAGGCTGCCCCTCTTCTTGAGGCTCTTCTTGTTATTTTTCTTGCTGTTCTTGTTGTTGTTCTTGTTGCTGTTCAACCTCCTTTTCTACTTGCTGCTCTGTTTGTTGCTGTGTCCTAGGAGGTGATTGTTCCTGCTCCACCTGTTTTCCCTTATCTTTATTCGTTTCCTGTTGGGAAATTTCTGCTACTTGCTGTTGGGCTGTGGATGATGAAGCAGCTGCTCTAATTTGCCTTTGATATGAGGAAGAAACCTACCCACAAGATTCCAAGTCAGCCTCTTTCTCAAGTTTGCTTGTTTCTCTTCTTAGCATTTCTTCTTGACCAATTGGCTCTTCTAAGGTGCCTTCTTTCTAGCTTAGGGCATTGGCATACTTCTCAACATGAGGTAGTTTCACATGAACATAGCCCCCCAATTTATACTTTATTCTCCTAAGGGAAATGAAGTGATTAGGGTCATAAGACACCCACTTGAAATTGGCTTGAAGTCTGAGGGTCTCTAGCATCCTATCAGCTTCCTTCCATCCTTCCTCCTTCTTATTGTACAAGAAGGGGCCCAGCTGATTCCTCACCTTTAGTTGCACCTTCTTATTTTTGCTTTGGAAATGGACAAAGTCAACATTTCCAAACTGCCTGAAATACTCTAGGGCAAAGAGTCTCATAGGTACATATTTTGGTAGCCTATAGGGATTTAGCTCACAACCATATACTCTGATTACTGTATGGTGTTGATAGAAGTACCAATCACCAATGATGTATGCCTTTGAGAGTTGAAGGATCCTCTGCATTTCATCTGTCAATCTTGGGGGAGGGGCACCCAACAACAAGGTCATAGCTGGATGAATGAACAGATCAATAAATTCACAGTAGGTGTAGGGTGAATAAGGCAGAAGATGGCAAACTGAAGTCCAAAACACAACCAACCTTGGGCGTCCCTGGGCATCTAGCTTCCTTAGAGGGACAGGGAAGGCATGAGGCTGATAGAATAAGAACAAATGATATATGTACCTGGTGTATTTAAACACCTTTTCCCTCTCCAGATTCATAAATTGCTCATGAATCTTATTGGAAATGAAAGTAGCAAAGTCATAATGTACAACAGGAGGCATCCCTGGGGAGAAAATGGACAGCACTGCTATGATGGTTTCATCCAGATTATCATATGTCCCATAACCCAAGATGTAACTGATCAAATCTACCATCATTTTTCCCAGCTCATTAAGATATGGATATGCTATGGGAAGGGGAACGGTCATAGATTGATACTCAGGCTGAATAAACAATTGGTTAACCCTGGAAATCTGATCTCTGGAGAAGTTGCCCCCTTTTGTTATCAGGTCCTGGAGGGAGAGAGGAGTTAGGGGCTTTGTAGTATGAAAGTGCAGCATTTCATTGATAGCCTCAGGGGTGATATGGAATAATACTGAGCCTGAGGGGCTGAGGACAGCTCTCTGACCGGGGTCATAACTCGACATGCATTGTTTTATCAAGTGTGGTAGGACATTGACTTGAGGGAGGTTGTAAATGGGTATGTGGGAATCCCAAATTCCCAAGGTGTCAGCCCCACTGAGATGTTGGGCCTTTAATTCATTCATCAAGTGAATATTAAACTTGGTTGTCATGGGCATGGAGTCTAACATATGGTAATCTTTATCACCTAGGGCTTTCCACTCCAGCTCTCTGTGTGGAGCATTCAGAGGTTGAATATTTAGGACTATTGGTGTCTCCATGGCTAAGCAGTGGTTATGACTTGGTGCTGAACTGGTTTAAGCAGGCAGGAGACCACAGAGGGTTAATTTTGCAGAGGTAAAAAGGTAATGAGGTGTGATAATGGTGCATAATGCTTAACAAGAGTAATTTGATAGATTGCAGGAGCAGGCAACTCAGCTTTTTTTAGTGAATTATGCTGTTTTAGGTTTACAGTCCACGAATGCGCGGGCAAAATGGGAATTTGGGGAAGGGTAGATATATATGGGTTCAGTAGGTGAAATTAGACCCTGCAATTGTGGGGAATGCTAGTTTTTCCGGGAATTTAATGGTAAAAATAGGTTTGTTTTACTCTTGTGAATTCAGGTTTGGAGAAACACGGTCGTAACTTAGCTCTTAAAGGATGCTCTGGGTAAATACCTGGTGAATTGCCGGTAATGGTGACAAGTACAGGTGGGTTGTAGGCGGCAGCGCCCTTAAGGTCAATTTCAGCAGGTTGGCGGCAGTGGACGTAATTCTCATGCATAGGAGAGAAATATTTCTTTTAGTGAAAATGAGAAAAACACGAAAAAACAGCTAAATATGGACTTTTGGCTCATTGGCGTGCTTTTTGGATGACATCAGCATGACATCATCAAGTGGGGTCAGGGTCGGGTGACGTCAGCATGACATCATCGGGTGACGTGGCAGTCTGTGAGTGGTCCACGGGGATTACATAGGTGGCAGACACGCAGGAGCGCTGGCAGTCGGGGGTGCTGACAGGGCGCCAAGCGGAAGTGATGTGGGCAGACCGTGGCGATGGCATGGGCAGGCGGTTTAGCAGAGTGGTAAGCGGGTTTTCTCGGACTGCCCTCTATACGGTCGCGGTATTGCCAGAGGGCGCTCCGAGAGACTCCAGGGGGCGACGCGTGGCGGACGCCTGACGTCACCCTCTGATAGTTTCTCGGAAGGTATCTTTCGGACGCGGATGCTCGTCCGATATGATGTGGGCCGTCGGATGGGAGGGCCCAGATCCGACGTTCGACGGATCAATAACATGCGCGGGCGATACTTGACTGTGGGGAGAATAAAATATTACATTCTTTTGTAATTCACGGCTGGCGGAAAACTTTGGAAAAGTGGGTTTTTCGGGTGTTTTGCATTTGCGGGTTAAATGGGTTCTTGCAAAGGTTTGTTAACAAAGTGGGTTTAAGGTTATTAATCCGATCAAATCTCAGATTAATCCCTAGGATTAATTCTTTGGTGCTCTCTGGGTTGCGCTCAAATGTTTTTTTAGCGCATGAAGACCTTCAAAGTCATACATAGAGCTATAATGCTCAAGGAAGGGGATACATATATTTTTTTGGGTTTTTTCCAAGTTTTACATAGTAATAGGGGAATAGGGGGTATAGGGAGTTAGATAGTAATAAGTTAGTAGTTAGTATGAATGAAAGAGGTGGATGGGGGGGGAATACTAAGATTTTTATGAAATCAACTTAGTTTTTGGAAGTAGATCAAAATGAAAAGAATATTTGCACAAGAAATGTGGCTTTCAAAGAAACTTAGAACCAACAAAAGACATTGATTTTCTTTGTGTACATTGGTGGCACAGGGATGTTAGTCATGAATGGGATAGGGGGTGATTTGGAAGTTAGACATGCTTCATTAAGTTGTTGTAACACTGCTGTGAATAGGACATCTGCACTGGCATCATGTTTTTACCTTTCCTTTAGGCCAGTGAAATGCCACAAACCATGCTTTCTGCAACCCCATATACCTACCCACTCTATTGCCTAGCATTTTTCTTTTACTCCAAGGAGGGTGCACTTAGATTTGCAAACCCTTTTGTGCCTTTTTCTTTTCCTTTGGCTTTCTTTTGATTTTCTATCTAAATCTACCCTTATTGCTTCCAAGGCCCCAGATTAAGCAGTTGGGAACCTTCTTTCACTACCTATCTAGTTTACCTGCCAAGTTTGAGCTGTTTGGACAGGTTTCTTTCTCTAATCTACAACAAAAACTGAAACATGGCATGGCCTAGCTTAGGCTGTTGGATCACCCATCCAGAAGTAGGGCAGTATTAACCAAACAAGTATACTTCTTCCACAAGAATATGAGATTTTGCATCACCAAAGTAGATCATATTGGCACTTCCCTTGCCAATCATGAAAAATGAAACCTATTAGTATAGGTAGCTAACAGTGGCTCCACTTGGGGATGGTTTTTCTTTGAAAGACCAAGAACATCAGGTCAGAATTCCTTGGCCCTTGACGGCTCCTATCAAAAACTTGAAAACTTTCTCTTTGTACTTCAAAACTGGAGGTTATCACCTATGTGGAATTTCTAGAATATAAAGCCTCTTTTCTGCTTATTTACAACAATATTTTGAACTGAACTATTAGTATGCTGAAAGAAAATATATACAACTGATTATGTACATGAGTAAAGACCCTGCTATATGCATGGAAAGTAGTCAGAATAATGTTTCAACATCCTGCCATTGACAGGGCCTTCATTTAAGTCAGTTTCATCCAAATTTTTTAGGAAGTAGGTGTTGTTTCCTTGGACTGCTTGGATA
>APFE030039537.1:70664-110125 GCA_000404065.3 Pinus taeda | reverse complement strand
ATAAATTATAATATAAGTGAATTTGTATATTTTTCAACTTTAAAAAAGAAAATTAAAATACTTATGATTTAAACTTTAAATATTTAAACATGCACATCATTGAACATTCAACATTCACAATGAAATTTCAAAATTTCTAGTGTTATATCAAGTGCAAATCGGAGTTTACATATTAATAAGAATTATGATATATGTCCATTGTCATTCTACATTCAAAATTTGCCTTAATGCATCGCTAAACAAAAACTAGGAAATTTTAAAATACTAAAATAAAAATAGCTAATAGTAAACAATGGCTTCCTCAAGCCATGTCATCAACATCACTTAGATCTTCAATTAGCATGCTCTCCAAGTAGGAATCACTCTCATCTTGAGGCTCTTTTTCATCTATAGCAACTAGAGGTAGCTCAATAAGGCCATCTGGTTGTATCTCCTCGCCCACACACATAACATCATTTGTGTATTGGTCCCATCTCTTCAAAGGACCCTCCTTATAACCAAGATCTTTTTGAGATATGAGACAAAGTGTGCTATGAATGTACACTAAGTTCTCTACCTTCTTTGAGCCCAACCTATTTCTCTTTACCGAATGGATAAAGGCATAAGTACTCAAATTCGTCTAGAAAGATGTAGAACTAGCTACTTGGAATATTAGGGGAAGCCCATTAAATTAATTAAAAATTTAAAAAAAAAACTAAAATGAACTCCAAAGAACCCGATTTTGGGGTTTCAAGTGCCCATCATCAGGGTTTTTCATAACTGTCAAGACAAAAGAACCCAAATTTTTTTAATGGAGAACCCGGTTCTTCATAAAAGAACCCGGTTCTTATGGATTCTTCTCAAGAACAACAATACAAAAACCCGGTACTTGGGTTCGAGAACCCCACCCTTCGGTTCGGAACCGTGCAAAATAAGTAATTTTCTTCAACGGAGTACCGCCTACCCCAATTCACACGGATATTGCCTTCTCGCAGAATACCGACTAAGAGCTACATGTGTAATAGACATTGTGATTGCTGTCAAAATTGAATGGAAATGCCAAGCACTGGTTCTTTAAATGAACCATCCATATGAAAATTGCCAGCTGCATTCCGATAGGACAATTTCAAGAACAGAAACAAATAAAGTGCTCAGCAAAGTCTTCTTAGACAGATGTGGTGAAGGCTATGCGCTTATTGCCATCCAATTAACAATGATGATGATCGTTGCCTCAACTGAGATAATTATAAGGAAATTAATTAATTGGTGTTATAGCCTTTTTTTACACTTGAGAAGTTTAGACAAAAAATTTCTAATTTTATTTTTACATTAGAATAACTCGGGGATAAGTTTTTTAATTTTCAATATGTATGTGCTGTGCTGAGTTGGGTTGGGTCAATAGTAGTTTAGAAAATTGTTAAAAGTATTGGGAAGTTTTACATTGGTATGAGAAATAAGACAATTTAAAAAAATAAAAAAACAAGTTTATTGTTTAATTGATAGGAGAAATAGATTTTTTAAAGTAGTATTTTTCTGAGTATTTTTTCTGATTAATCTTAAATTCAAATTTTTTAATTTGTAAAATTTTAGTGCTTAAAGGTTTTTTTGAGGTGCTGAATCTATTTATACATTAAAAAAAGTAAAAAAAAAATTCATGATTTTACTTCAAATTGTATCACTTAACTAAAAAGACTATCTTACCTATAAAATAAAGTATACCAAAATATTGTATCAACAAAAAGTAATAATTTTTCTTCTTAATACAGTAATTGAGGTGCCACATTTCGAAACCCTTCGTTAGTTTGTGTAATTTAAGTGTGAATCAAATCAAAACACAGCCAGAGAACCATCTGAAATCTCAATAGTCCCTGCCATTTTCCAGGTTAGTGATATTGATTAGTGTTGTACCTTCATGCCTTAGTGAAACTTATCCTTTATCCCCGGACAAGCATCCAACTCTTGCCATGCGCCTTTTTTAGATTTGTTTTCAAATTCTCTGTGTATCATTGGTTCCTTGTATTCCGTCATAAAATCTTGATGGGAGAAGTATTACTAAATTTTATGTGCATTATTGGCTCTTCTTATTCCGTATAAGATCTAGATTGGAGAAGTGCTAATGGATTCACTATCCCCAAAAGCTCCCCAATTCGGTTTATCATTCATCATTTGGCATTTAGTGCCTTCGATCCTGCACATTTATTCCGTCGTAAGGTCTAGATTGGAGAAGTGTTAATAGATTGGCATAGCTACGCCAGAAACATGCCTATTCGCCTTCTCATTCATCATTTGGCATTTAATGCATTAAATCCTGCACATTGAAATATTTCTTCAGGGCCATAAATGCCTGTGGTAGTTATGCAATCTGCTTCCAGAATTAAATTTGCTTTTCGTAACCTTCATATCTTGATTTTTGATCAAGTCTTAAGGCAACGCTAGAAACCCTTATTATAACCATGTCACTGATTTTACTGGTACTTGACCTCAGCGTTTATTGCACATTAAAGAAGACAAGAAGCCACTTGTTTTTGTAAAGCAAGCTTTGTTATATCGCCATGGACTGGATTGATATCGAAGCACTAAAATCATTCAATGATTGGGCTGCTGCACCTGTGCATTTTCAGGTTTATTATACTGCACTATGTAGAAAAAACACATTCCAGTCATTGCACATGAGTGGGCAATTTATAAGTCTGGCCCTAGTTTAACCCATCCGTGATATATTTTTCAGTCAAATTTTCCTAAACTATAAAATCATTAAGTTAAGATAAAAAATTTGCATTATATAGCATGCAAATCCAAGTGTTTTGATGATGTTTTTGAAATGCTAAATCTATCTATATAATTAAAAAACACATTGAAAACAATTAAAAATCAAAGTGTAGCTTTGTATTCCCAAAAAAATGTTACAAAAAACAATAGTTAGAAACCGCCTTTTATGGAAATACATAGGCTTTCAATAATCCCAAATTAAGGTATTCAAGAATTAGGCTGCCCTTTATATTGTGTGAAAAGCCTTCCTTGAGATTGGCTAAGAAATCAATTATACAATGTTATTTGTCATAATTCCTCTGTTTCCTGCCGCAGTTGCAGTTACATCTTTCAAGATATACAGCAAGTTTGGCTGTTTGAGTGCAGAGCATGGTTCTCTGCTATGTGGCTCGGTGCATCAAGCTCTTTAGGCGATTTGATATAGGACTGGGATGGGATGTCTTAATTTCCGATATAGATGATGGAATTGGAAACATAGAAATACAAAGTTCATGTGAAGGTGCAGAGTTGTTTCGTACTGCATACTCAGTGCATGTATCTAGTCAATATTAAATCATCTAAAGTTAATTTAACTTGCTCTGATACGGTTTTTATATTATGAGCATCTCTCGAAGGTGTAATGTTCATTTTTTAATGCAGACGATTATTCACCCAAGTTATTGACGCAGGGGAGGACTGGTTACAATTATTTTAATACCCAGGGCAGAAGCAAAACTCAATCAAATGCAGAAGGCATAAGCTACTTGTGAGACTTTCTAGAGAAGTCACCTACCGGATATTCCAACTTTCCGACGGAGGTCGAGCTGCCGAGGTACAAGTGCATGGTGAAGATGAGGTCTCGCCGATAATTATACATGCATTACATGAGTATGGACATCGGTTGATTGAGGTGATTTGTTCGTCAAATACAGTAAAAAATACAGTTAAAAAATTGTAAAAGTATTTAGATTTTTTTTAAAAATGGCAAAACCTTAAGATTCTTTTTTGAAAATAGACTTTTTTGAAAATAGATTGAATAACTGTGAAAACCATCAAATTTGACGAGCGAGTTTTTTTTTAAATTCCAACCCTGTCTCCCACCTTAATTGCTTCAAAATTTTAATGCCGTCATCGCTTCTCCACCATATGCTTCTCCACCATATACGGTGGTTTTGCATAGTTTAGCAAATCATAGATGGTGCCCCATTGATTCATATTTCTTTGATTTCAAGCTTTATTTAGTCAACTGCTCCACCATATATCGGTGGGTTTGCATAGTTTAGCAAATCATAGATGGTGCCCCATTGATTCATATTTCTTGATTTCAAGCTTTATTTAGTCAATTGCTCTGACAAATAATGCAGAGGTGGAAATACATAGAAAATGGATAAATGGATTCAAAATTGGATTAGAGCAAATATTTTTTTGCATAATTCAAAATCAGTTAAATAAGTTAGATAAGAGACAAGGAAACAAACAACAATTAATAACAGGAGAAAGTCTCAATTAAGACTCAACTAACTCAACATAATTTAAAGTGCACTGCCCAAATGTTTTCTTTGAAATTCAAATATAGATTTGCCTAATGGTTTTGTAAAAATATCAGCAAGTTGATCTAGTGAGTCACATCAATCAAGTAAGATATCTCCATCATTGAGAAGCTCACAAATGAAATTAAAGTGTGTTAATATATTTTCTCTTTTTGTGAAGGACATTATTTTTGGATAAAGAGATGACAGAGTTGTTATCACAATAAATAGGAGTTGGCTCATTTTGAACATTTGAGAGATCTTTCAATAGTTTTCTCAACCACACTGCTTGACAAGCTGCTAAAGTTGCAGCTACATACTATGCCTTTGTAGAAGATATTGAAACAACAAGTTGTATGCCTTTGCAGAAGATATTGAAACAACAAGTTGTTTCTTGGATGCCGATGAGATCAGATTGGTTCCCAAGTGAAAAACATACCATGAGGTGCTTTTGCGATCATCTAAACTACTTGCATACTCGCTATCTGTATAGCCTGAAAGTGAGAAATCCTCAAAATGTGTGTAGAACAGGCCATAGTATAATGTTCATGCAACATATCTTAAGATCATTTTTGCAACCTTCCATTGAGAATTCATGGGTGATTCCATAAACGTAGAAACAAAAGTAGCTGCAAACATGATGTCAGGTTTAGTTGCAGCGAGATACAAGAGACTACCAAATAGACTTTTATACAATGTAGAATCAACTGGTGGTCCTTCATCTTGTTTGCTCAACTTGGTACCTGGAGCAGTTGGAGTATTAGTTGGTTTGCAATTGGCCATTCTGAACTTTTGGAGGATGTGAGTGGCGTACTTTCGTTGACAAATGAAAGTGCCATTAGCAGATTGTTGAATTTCAATGCCTAAGAAGTACTTCATGAGCCCTAGATCAGTCATATCAAACTCTGTTGCATGGAAGCGTTGAATTCTTCTAACATAATATTACATGTATAAAGCAGATCATCAACATAAAGGAAAACAATGAGAATTTTACCTTCATGAGTTTTGGTATACAGAGTTGGCTCATGGATGCTTCTGCTAAATCCATTTTTGATGAGGTAAGTGTTGATTCGAATGTACCAAGCTCAGGGAGCTTGTTTCAAACCATATAAGGCTCTCTTCAACCTATACGCTTTATGCTCCTATCCTAGAACTTCAAAACAAGGAGGTTGCTCTAGATAAACCTCTTCTTGCAATATATCACTTAAGAAAGCATATTTTACATAAAGTTGAAAAACTTGCCATTTGTGTTGAGTTGTTGTCGGTATAGTAGTTTTGACTATGTCTAAACTTGCTACTAGAGCAAACGTTTCACCATAGTCGACACCAAACTATTGTGAGAATCCCTTGGCAACCAACCTTGCTTTATGTTTCTCAATTTCTCTGCTTTCATTTAGTTTGGTCTTATATACCCACTTGACACCAATGTTGGTTTTGTCTCTTAGGAGATCAACCAATTCCTACGTTTTGTTCTACTCTATGGTAGTGATTTCTTGATTTATTGCATCAACCCACTATTTTTCTTTTACTACGTCTTCAAAATGGGTTGCTTGACAGGAAATAAAAGAAAACAAACTCTGTTGATCAATGTCATGCTCCAGCTTCGGCCAAGCAGGATAAGGTTAAGGTTTACCCTCCTCATTTCTATAAGTGTAGTTCCTCATGGTTCAAGCAAAGGGACTTTTAGCACTTAAGCTAAACTAGTAACAAGATTGTGACTTTGTGCTTGAGGAGCTGAAAGTGTTCACTCTTTGTAGCTTATAGGTGGAGGGATTGTGAACGGCTAGTGTTATGTCATGAAGATGATATGATCTAATTTCATCTCACCATTGGGTTTTGATGAGCATGTGTACATATAATTGAATGGGTGACAATATTAATGAGAAGCTTCAATTCAAGTATTTGATTCCCATACATGTTAATGGCATTTGCAATGACTATTCATTCTTTTGTTGTTTATGTATATGGGTTTACAGATTGGTTGCATGTCTATGAACTATTTCATTTGATGTAGTTGGTGTGTTGTGTTTGAATCTTTGCCCCATTATTCCATGTTAATGTTGGGGATTAATTTTTCAGTGTAGAGTCGGATTATCTTCCTAATTCAGAGGTCTTGCTTCAACTATGTTTGGATCCAAGTCCCCGATGGGGTGCAGGGGGTTCAGGGTGTGCTTTTCCCCTCCTCCATTAGGAGCGCCGCTGGGGGGGTGGTAGTGATTCTTTGGAGTCCCCCTGAATAAAAATTTACCTTGTAAAATATTTTAATTTCATAGTCAATCTGGGTCGTTCATTAGGCGGAAAATTTGATGGTAGAAGTTATGTTAATTTAGGGATTTTTACCCTAGAAGGAAAACCTCATTTTATATAAGGGAACTGTATTGTGGCTGAGTATTATTATTTTGTCCTCAAAGAAAAAAGGAGAGAGTGTGTGAGACCAAAAAGGAAATTACAACATATTTGTTGTAGGTTGTATCTTTTCATTTTGCTAGATAATATAAAGGGAAGGACTGGTTGTTTCTCCATGGACGTAGCCCAAATTGGGTGAACCATGTATATATATATCTATCATGTTCTATTCTTTTCTGCAATATTTTATGTGTTTCATTGTTTTGTTATTTAATTTCTAATAACTAGTATCAAAGTTGAAGTTCTACTCGGCTTAAAAACTCGTAGGGAATAAGGGTTCCTCATTCGAGTGGGAGAAATGGTGGAAGATGGTAAGTTTAGGGTTGATAAATTTAATGGCCAAAACTATGAGCTATGAAAGAAAAAAATGGAGGATTATTTCTATCACAAATATCTTTACCTACCATTGAGCGGAAAAGAAAAGACACTAACAAGTCTCGTGGACGAAGAATGAGAGATTCTCAACAGAAAGGCACTATAAACAATACAATTGTGCCTGGCAGCATCAATGGCCTTCACCATTTCAAGGAAACGACAATAGAGGGTGTAATGAAGGAATTTTCCAACCTATATGAAAAACCCTTGACCTCAAACAAGGTATTTCTTATGAAGCGCTTGATTAATATGAAGATATCAGAAGGTGGATTTTTTGTTGATCATTTAAATGAAGTTAACACGGTTACTAGTAAGTTAAGTTCTGTGGGGGTAGATTTTGATGATGAAGTTAGGGTTCTATTGCTTCTGTGTTCATTGCCATAAAATTAAAATGGATAAGTCATCCCTATTAGCAAATCTGTCTCTGGATCAAGTACTTTAAAATTTTATGATGTTGTTGGTGCTATCCTTAGCGAGGAAATGTGATGGAAAAGCTTAGGTGAGACAACAAGTAATTATTTGACTGCAGAGAGTAAGGGAAGAAAACCAGAGAGAAGAAAAAGCTCGAGAAATGGCAATAACTCAAGGAAAGGTAGATCCAAATTTAGATCGGGGACAATGTTTCGGAAATGTGGGAAGAAATGACACATGAAGAAAGAATGCAAGTCTTAGAAGGGAAAATAAGGAGATGGACAACAAGAGAACAATCAAGAATCGAATGTAATAGGTGATGTCTTCCAAGATGCTCTGATATTTTCATTATAAAATATTATTGATGCCTGGGTGGTAGATTCAGGGGCTTCATTCCATGCCACACCTAATAGGAAACATTTTCATGACTATGTTTAAGGAGATTTTGGATAGGTTCGTCTAGGCGATGATGAATTTTGTAAAATCATTGGAATGGGTAAGGCTGTTATAAAACAACAAAATTGAAACTAGTGACTATTAAAGGAGGTAAAACATGTTCTATATCCGACGAAAAATATGATTTCAGCATGGCAGTTCGGAGGTGAAGGTTGTGTAGTTTCATTTACAAAAAAAACATGGAAGGTCACTAAAGGAGCCCCGGTAATAGCAAAAGGAGAAATGTTGGTACATTGTATTTATTCAATGGTATTTCTAACTCTGTTAATGCTTTAACTTCCATAGGATCAGATATGGCACTCTGGCATCATAGGCTCGGGCACATGAGTGAGAAGGGAATGCAAATTCTTCACTCAAGAAATTTGTTTCCAGGTTTGAAACATTGTGATTTGGATTTCTGTGAAAATTGTGTTTATATAAAAAAGAAAAGAGTCATATTTCTCATAGTTGGGAAAGAAAATATGACTGGAAAATTAGAGTTAGTGCATACAGATGTATGGGGAACTAATCAGGTGTCATCTCTTGGTGACTCTTGCTATTATTTTACTTTTATTGATGATGCAACTAGGAAAACTTGAGTTTATAGTATTCAAAATAAATATTATGTCTTTGATACTTATAAGAAATAAAAATCTTTGGTTGAGAATGAGACATGAAAGAAGTTGAAGTGTCTCAAATCAAATAATGGAGGTGAATACTACAACGAGTTTGATAATTATTGTTCAAACCATGGAACTCATATATGAAAGACAATTCTTGGAACACCATAAGAAAATAGTGTGTTAGAAAGGATGAATAGGACAATCATCGACCATGCAAGGTGTATGAGATTGCATGCAGGATCACATTTACATTTTTGGGTTGACATTGTAGATAATGTTGTTTATCTAATATATAGAGGGCCTTCAAGTTCGGCATTCCAGAGGAGAGACGGACATGTAGGAAGGTAAACTACTCATTTCTAAAGACTTTTGGTTGTGAAGCATTTGTCCACATTAATAAAAAAACAGAACAAAGCTTGAGCCAAAATAAAAAAAAAAAGTATACCTTCATTGGAAACTGTGTTAATGATTTTAGTTATCGCTTATATGATTATGAAAATCATGAAATCAGCGGGAGTAGAGATGTGGTATTCAAGGAAAGGGTCTTTTACAAAGATCAATTGCATGGAAAGAAATAGGAAAAAGAAAACACAAAATACACAGTGCTTGATGAGATTGCAAAAAAAGTAAATTCAAAGGTGACAGGAAATCATAATGATCAACAATATCAACAACAACAATAACATCAACAGGGACCTAAAACTCTTGCTAGTGTTGTTAGAAGATCTACTAGGTTAAGTATACCCCCTAAACAATATTCCCCTTTATTATATTATGTATTGTTGACTGATTCTGGCGAACCAGAAGGATAAAATGAAGAAGCAATGCAGCTAGAAACCAGGGAGCAGTGGCGAAAAACCATTAAAGAAGAGATGGACTCCTTTCTACTAATGAGATTTGGGACTTAATCAGGATGTCTGCAGGTAAAAGAACATTGCAAAATAAATGGGTTTATAAGTTGTAGGAAGAATATGGAGGAAAATAGAGGTATAAAGCTAGATTTGTGGTGAAAAAGTTTGCTCAAAAGAAAGGTATAAAATTTGATGAAATATTTTTTCTTATTGTTTAAATGACTTCAATCATAACTACTTTAAGTCTAGTGAGAGTATGAGATCTGCATCTTGAACTGTTAGATGTAAAGAAAACCTTTCTCCATGAGGATTTGGAGGAAGAGATGTATATGTAGTAGCCATAAGTGTATGAGGTCAAAGGGAAGGAGAAATTAGTTTGCAAGTTGAAGAAGATCTTATATGGCTTAAAACAGACTCCAAGGCAAGGATATCTAAAATTTGTTAGGTTTATGTCTGAACAATGTTATGCTAGATTTCACCCTAACCACTATGTTTATCTTAAGAAACAAAATGATGGCTGCTCTATTATATTTCTAGTCTATGTATATGACATGCTTGATGCAGGGCCTAACATGCAAGAAATAAATGTGTTCAAAGGAGAATTGGCTAGTTCATTTGCAATGAAGGATTTGGGTGCTACAAAGCAAATTCTTGGTATGAGAATAGCTAGAGACAGGAAAAATTGCAAATTAACAATATCTCAGAGTGAGTACATGGAAAAGGTGTTGCAAAGATTTAATATGTGGAATGCAAGACCAATTAGTACACCTTTGACTAACCATTTCAAATTAAGTAAAGAGATGTGTCCCAAGATCCAGGAAGAGATGAATTATATGTCTAAAGTTCCATATGCATCATCAGTTGAAAGCTTAATGTAAGAAATGGTGTGCACAAGGCCTGATATTGCACACACAATGAGAGTTTTGAGTAGGTATATGAACAATCTAGGAAAATAT
Organism: Pinus taeda; assembly: GCA_000404065.3. Lineage (NCBI taxonomy): Eukaryota > Viridiplantae > Streptophyta > Pinopsida > Pinales > Pinaceae > Pinus > Pinus taeda. Next base: position 99,812 of record APFE030039537.1, on the reverse strand, counting down.
CGTTGGATGAGAGTGAAGTGGATTTTCAAGTGTTTGAGAGGTACTATTAATCAAGCATTAAGTTTTGGAGGTTCAAACATTTTTATACATGGATATTGTAATGCAGATATAGTAGGTGATAGAGATAACAGGAGGAGAAACATAGGGTATGTGTTTACTATAGGTGGAACAACTGCCAGTTGGGTTTAAAAAATGATAAACATTTTTGCACTTTCAACAACATAAGCAGAGCATGTTGTTGCTACAAAGGCTACTAAATAAATGATTTTGTTACAAAGGTTTATGAATGACTTGATCAAGAAGTATGAGATTGGAAAATTATACAATGATAGCCAAATTTTCATTCATCTTACAAAGAACTCAACATTTCATTCAAATACTAAACATACATAACTCAGGTACCATTTCATATGGAAAATTTTGGAAGATGGACAATGGAATTTGGAAAAAATACACACTAAACAAAATCCTTCAGATATGTTAACAAATGTTGTAACTAGGGAGAAACTGAGATTCCTCTAAGTTTCAGTTGGTCTTCAAGTATGATGTTAATTATGAGAAACAACTAGGTCCAACTGGAAGCATTCTATAGCAGGTGAAGCGGACCATGGTGGAGTTGCATTAATCAGTCTCTAAGTGGAGGATTGTTGGGTGTGGAGCCTGATTATCTTCATGATTCAAAGGTCTTGTTTCAATCGCATTTGGATCTGAGTCCTTGATAGGGGGTGTGGGGGAATATTACCCCTCCCCCCCACTAGGAGCACTGGCAAGGAATTCCAGGGTGGTGGGAGGTGAAAACATTTCTTTGGAGCGCCTCCCCCAAGTGGGGGTTCAGGGGTAGTGCCCCCAAAGCATGAATTAGATGAAAAATTACCTTGTAAAATATTATAATTTCATAGTCAACCTAGGCCATTCATTAGGTGAAAGACTTGATGGTAAAAGTTATGTTAATTTATGGATTTTATCCCTACAAGGCAACCCTCGGTTTATATGCTAGAATTGTATTGTGGATGTGTATTATTACTCTGTGCATGAAGAAAATAGGAGAGACCATGAGGGAGAAAAGAGGAAAGTACAATAGATTTGTTATAGGTTTTATCTATTCATTTTGTTGGGTAATATAAAAGGAAGGTTTGGCTATTTTTCCATGGATATAGCGCAGATTGGGCGAACCACGTATATATGTGTCTCTCTTGTTCTATGTTGTTTTTCGTTTTTTTCTACAATCTTTTCTGTGTACCGTTGCTTTGTTATTTAATTCATAACATTAATTGTGAACTAATTCACTCGTGGTTCCTAGCGCTCCTTTACCTGTGTATATCTTAGTTAGTCTAAAATATTTTATTCTTCCTCAAGGCATGTTCTCGCTCACTATGTTGTTGTTATGTTCTTGTATCATGTTTTGCAAGTCATCAACGGAGGGATGATTTTCTCACCATCATTTTGACATAGTACACTTCGTCTCACACTTATCTCTAAATTTGAATTCCAAGAAAAAACACACATACAATAGCAGTCAGGCCCGTTTCCTGGATGGGGCTCCTATTCCAAAATGTTTGAGGTCTAATTGAGACTTCTTACCAGGGAGACACCCTACTCTTGGTGGAGCATTCCAATACCATGAATATGACATCAACATGATGATGATGTGCCATGGCATGGAAAAGACATGTGGCATGATGATTTGGCATTTTTGGGTGCCCATGTATTTCTTTCTTAGGTGGCATGTGGCACCACTCATAGGGTGACACATGGTAGTGTGATGACAACTTGCAGGACAAATTAGCATGCCACGCCAAGTTCCAAGTCGAAGAAGTTATAAAGGCTGGTGTGTTGTAAAGTACTATGAGGCTAAAGCACTTTAAAATGGTTGATGGAAGCATAAGGCAAAAGGTTCTAGATGGATATTGAATTAAATTGAAAAAGAATGGAATTTTATAGGAAATGCATAACCCCAAACCATTTCTTGATAACAAAGAAAGTGGTTACAAAAAATGAAACCCAAGACCTCATTTTATATTATGACACGTGACTGATGACTAACAGTGATGCGACATATATCCAACATGGCTCAATAATAAAGTGATTGGTGATAGAGAAGTGGAAATGACATGGAAAACACGATGATGTGCTACCTTGAGAGAGTGACACATGACATTTTTTGGACTTTCTGGGTGGCCAAGTGGGCCAAATCTGAGTGACGTGGCACCACTTAGAGAATGCAATGTGGAAAATAATGATGTCAATAGATGATGTGGCATACCATTATGATTCATGCTAGGTGGTTGTGGCTATAGTCCTTTTCCTATGTTAACTAGTTTTGGTATGTTGGGATAGAAAACGATTAAAGGCCATATGGGCTATTTATACAAGAATTTTCATGGAAAGTCATAGTTCTGACCTTCGGGCACTTAAAGCATAAGAGCTAAAGGTTTAAAGGAACGACGACTAATCTGCTCAATGTGAAACTAAGCTCCCTCTACGCTTAGGTTGTTGTTCCTGGCCTCCCAGTCACATGATTCCAAGAGGCTAATGTTTAAGGCAATGATGCAAGATGAAATTTGGCACTCAAAAGACCAAAAGAAAGTTAAGTGACAGTTAAAATGAAGACAATAAATTTACAAAATAAATTGTTATTGCTACAATGACTGAGTCCAATCGATATTGCTAAGATAGAATTGTACCAGGGGTAGAACCATAGTTCAATGCACATTATATTTTCATATATGGTGGTATAAATATTGAGACAATGGTTTTAAATTTTTTCTATCTCGTTGAAGATCAGAGGCCAAAATAGAGTGCCAAAATGAGCTCTGAGAAATTAATGAAAGAACTCTACTTGAGGATCTAACGCATTGAATGAAATATGATCACAATGGTTGAGAAGTTTCTCCTTGAGCCAAGTGAGAAAGAATGCAACTATTCCTAGAGTTGTGTATGGAGTAATGAAGTTCACCATCGAGCTATGTGAGAATGAATGAAGTTCAACTTCGTAGCATGTGTAATAGTACTGAAAAAATGCTATTGAGCTAAGAGTGGGAGGTTGTTTATCCCTTTAGTGTGTTCAAATCGATATGGAGTAAGCTTGTGCATGCCTAAAGAATGTATTTAGAAGGTCAATATCTCTAGAAGTTAAGTTTATGTATGGGTTGATAATATTAGATACTAAAAGTGTGAGTGGGTTGAGTTAGGAGTGAGGTTGTGTAGTGGAATGATTGGCTATTGTAGGAGAGAAGGGATTTGTTGTTACAAAACTAAAACCTATGATCAAAACAGAGTGTGATGTGAGTTGTAGAGTAGGGACATAGGTTGACTATTCTAACTATATTATGGAATATCCGGCTAAGTGATAGCTAAAGAAAGGATAACAAGTTTAAAATGAACAAAGAAGTTGTGGATATGAGTATAGAAAATAATGAAATATAGGCCTGCAAGGTTTTGCAGGTTGGTTCCTACATATCAGAGAGTTGGTGCTTCTTTTATGTGGGTTCCCAAGAAACAAATTAGGCGGTTCATGCCTCTTGCAAGTAGTGGCTTACAAATTAGGGAGTTAGCATTTCATGCTGGTTGGTGCCAGAAAAACATATTAGGGAGTTGGTGCTTCCTGCTGGTTGGGACAACAAAACGACTTGGTGGTTGGTTCCTCCAGTGAGTGGGTGCTCACAAAAAATTGATATAATTAGAAGTGGTGGCTTCATATTTACATCATAAAAAAACAAGATTGGTGTTTTTCTCCTTTTGCGGGTTTCCACATATATCCAATGCCTCTATGTGTTGCATAAGTGTATGATGATTATGTTTTTTTTTTTTCTAAATAAAACTACTCTATTCACATTAAAGGGGTAAAATTACATCTTGACCGCAATCTAAAACAGCTGCCCAGAAGGAAAGGCAGATAGAAACAGAAAAATTACCCAAGGTAGAGAACTTAGACGGGACCTTGTAATCCAATCCCACGCAGGGGAACCAATTATGACTTTCTTGACATTACAGAACTTACAGAGATTCCAAAAAACTTGCATTTTAGACCAAAGCTTGCAGAGAAGAACCCACTTATCAGCAGTAACAAAAATTTGCCCTCTATTATGGGCCGCATGACCTGAAACCAAGGCGACAGAGAATGAAATAAGCATTTGGAGGCTCTTCCTCGATTCTACACTAGCTGAAGTCAGGCAGATCCCGTGCATGAGGAGCGACATTCTCAGAAGGACTAGGAACCACCGACGCCATCACCACGTCAATCGCATTGCATGTTGGAACCTCCGGAGCCTGCAAAGAACACGAATTCGGTGCTGAGACCGAACCAGGGCCCTCCTGATGCGAACTAGACTCGCCCACCTCCTGGGCTTCCTCGAGAAAGAACACCGAAACATGAGCAGTAATCCTGGGAACATTCAAGGAGTAATTGAAGGTGAAAATAGCAAAGCTGAAATTGGGAGAGGACGAGGAGTCAGGAGGACGGGGCTCAGGGTAATGGATGGGTTGATGAAGACGCCCTCTCCCACTGCGTGCGAGGGTAATGGCCTGATATGAAATTGTTGGAGAGGGAGGGAGAATTGGAGGATGGGCTAGAGGGCGCCTGCTAAGGCGTGCCCCTATGGCATCTCATTCTATGGCGGAGACGGGGCATATCGAAAGCAGCAACGACGCTATGAGACTAAGACCGAGCAACCATAGAAGTAGAACACGGGCAATTCAAACATTCATCCAAACGAGGGCTCGATGCTTTAGAGAGGACCCAGGGAACTGGCTGCATCATCTCCGTAGGAATACCAAAGCAAAAATCCAGCATAGTCACCACTTTCAGACTGCTAGAGCTAGTATCATGTAGGCCATAACCTGACCAACAAAACAACAGAGGCTCCAGAGCGATGCCATGACTGAGCCTAGATTTATCACCCTTAGTCATACCTCGGATTTCACCCTCCATAACTATGGCATTCAAGAGAGCCGAGGTCCAGTGCAGTCCCGAGCGTGCGAAGGTGAAAAAGAAATCGAAGGACAGGCTGATCGTATTAGAGTTGCCTGCGATGAAACCATAAAACACTGTTGTATCCAAATGCCGAGGTTCACCCGTCCACTGGCTATAATCTTTGTTGTATAGGGCAGGCAGGTGGCATTCCTTCTTGCCCCACCCCTATCCCATCGCATTAAAGGTCTGGCGAGACACCTGCATCCGAGGAGTGTATGATGATTATGTTGTTGTTATATGCTTCATGTATTATTTTATGATGACGTTTATATGACTAGTTTTCCAGTAAATTGAAATTATAAATTAGAAATAATTTTTAAAATTGGCCTTAATACTATTAACAACCCCACTCCCCACCCAAATTGAAATTATAAATTAGAAATAATTTTTAAAATTGGCCTTAATACTATTAACACACCCTTGCCCCACCCAAGTTTAACCTAGTTTCCAACATCTAGTGCAAAATCCACTACAAAATATAGGACTTGCTTCTCTTCCTAATATAGCATGGAAGGATCATAGATATTTAGATTCTCTACATTCAAAACTAAGTAAAATGTATGGGGGTGGACTGAGTCTATAGTTGTTGTCTCCTATGTTTTCTAGTATTTCAAAGGGACCATACCATAGAGCCTTGATTTTATTACTAGAATACTATAGCCTCTCCTTGTTTAACTATAATCATACTCTATCTCCCACCTTAAATGAATTCTATTTTCTATTATTATCATGCATATATATCTATTTTTTGCGTGACTTATGCAATGTCTCCTATACCTATATAGGTATCTACCTAATATTCTCAACAATTTTTTCAACCAAAAGGTATCTTGCATATCCCTCACTCTTCCTTTCTTTCCATATGCAATATCTAAAGATGAAGGTGGAAAATATCCAAAACAAGTTTCAAATGGGGACTTACCAATATAAGTATGGATTTCTCTATAATAAGAGTGCAATATAGAAACTCTATTTTCATCCTAGGTCTCAATATGCTTCTAATTCAACCCCTTAGAAGCTGCACACAGGTCCTATTGGCTAATTTATTCTTTTGATCTATATTTGGATGGAATGTTGTAGAACTCTTTAGCTTTGTGTCCACTTTCTCCCACAATGTAGTCTAAAACTCATTGAGAAATCTTGTGTCCTAAGCTGAAACGATACTCCCTGGTATCCCAAAGTGCATTGAGACATATCTAAAAAACAAGTTTGTTGCTTCTTGTGCAATGATGGTCCTTTTATAGGGAATCAAAAGCACATCTCGATGAACCTATCAACTACAACAAATAGGTAGTCATATCCCTTCCTGCTTGTTGGAAAGTCCTCCACAAAGTCCATGGAAATTCTTTCCAAGGGACAAGTGATATAGAGCTTGATTCCTATTACTAGGATTACTGGTACAAAAATGCATCCATCCTCTTATGACCCTAGCTATTTATTCTTGCATCTTCATTGAAAACACATACCTTTGCAAGTTGGCCATTATCTTCCCTAAACCAAATTTTCTTGCAATCTTGGAGGTGTGGGCCTCTTTAATTCATTGCAATTGCTCACCTTTAAGAACATGTTGTAGTAGCTACAATCGCCCTCCAAAAGTTTTCCTATCCTTAGATTTTGGAGCCTTCCTTCTAAACCACAACAACTCATCTCACATTGATCTAGATATCCATGCTTTGACTGAGAATTATATTTTCACTTTGGCTTGTGTTCGTTTACTTGGTTGATTTTCTAAATCATGAGCCAGTCTCCTTACTTGGTCCCACAACAGTTCTGGGCTTGCCCCAGAAAACTGCGCAATTCTTGAGGGCAACCAGCCATGCTAATGGGAATTGCATAGTCTTGACTACTAGTGAGCCTTGAGCTAATAAATTTTTCACTCATAAGGGGGAAGCCCAACACTGAGCCCAGAAATTGCGCAACCCTCACTAAGCTCAAAAACCATGTAGTGCACTGAGTTAGAAAGTTACCCAATTCCCGTAACTGCGCTATCTTTTTTGGTAGTGTGCATAGAAAGTTTCCCCAAAAAAAGAAAAAATAAAAAAAGTATCCCTAAAAATAGGGATCTATCTTTAGTATCTTGAAGGAAGCACTTGTGTTATTTTTAGAAACTTCTTCCAAGTGTCTCTTTTTCCTTGATTTTAGGTGTGCACATCATAAACCCTAATTTATCCAATTATATTTAATTGATGCTTCTAGAGCTCATTTTCACATTCGATCTTGGAGATCTAGCATTCTCGAGGAGATCAAGGAACCTTTGGTGCGATCTTCATTTCTTTTCCGGGTGAGTTTTGCTTTTGTCATCTTTTGCTATTTTTTCTGTTTCTTTTGTTAATTGGCTTGTGTCAGTGCTTTTTCACTTGTTTCTCTAGATGATTTCTGGAATTCTTACTTGTTTTAACTTGTAGAAGTGTTGTTTCAAGTTACAGATTTCCTTTCCCAAGTGTCACATGAGTTTTCCTGTTTTTGCACCAATGGTCGTCGTTTCCATGACTCACCTCACATTTTTCGTTTTCCTTCTGATTAATCAATTGTTGCACTTGTTTCACATGCATGCATCTAAAATTAGTCAGATCTTCACTCAAATTCACACTATCTTTTAGAAGTACTTATTTTCCACACTTTGCTTGGGAATATTTGGGCTTCCCCTTGCCCGGATCTCACTTTGCACAACTTGCACTATGTAATATGGAGACTCAAGCCTCTGGCTTGGCCTTTGGAATTGCATAGAGAATAGCTTGTTGAAATTTGGTACCGGAGGACAGGTGGTTCCCTTAGGCTTTGATCTTTGGTCTAGGGGAAAGTGTCCAAAAGATTTTAATTTTTCTCCTAAAGTGACTTTATAATTTTTATAAAGTTAAAATCTAATTTAAAAGTGACTTTAAGTGATAAAGTTACTAAAGTCTAATTTTAAAGTGACTTTTATAAAGTCAATGAAAATTAGAAAGGAAATGTGACTTTGGAAATAAATGACTAAGTGGGTCTTTATTAAAGTGGGTGAATTAAAAAATAGAAAGTGAGATTTAATTGTGCATTTAATCTCAGCCATTGATCTAAATCTATTTCAGCCATTGGATTTAGGGATCACCCAAAAGTCACTTAGGGTTGGATTAAGGGAGGAAAATGAGGAAAAGATCATTCATTCTTTCATGAGCAGATTGGGAGAAGGAGAGCAAGAGAGCAAGGGAGATTTCTGGACAAGAACGAGAAAAAGGCAGCAGTTTGGCACACATACTAGGCAGCTCTTCAGCAAAATCAGAACAGCAAAAAGACAAACAGAACAGCAGCAAGAACAAGCAGAAAAAGATGATTTTTTTGCTGAAAACTGAGAAGTTTCCAGGTGGTCTGTTGGGCTGAAAACAGATAAGTTTGCTTGCTGAAAAAATTATTTTGCTGTAATTTTTTGCTGAAATTTTCTTGCTGTAAAAAGACATTTTTCAGAAATAAAGAAGAGCTCTCAAACTGGTTTTCCCCAAGAGTTGTAGGGGATTTTTCCAGGGTCACGTTGACTAAAAATATTAGTGTTTTAATGTATTTTAATGGCTATTTATTACTACTGATTTTTATTTCTGCAATTTCCAGCATTCTATAAATTTTCCAGAATTTGTGTTTTCAGCAAAATTTATTTTTTCCATCTTGTTGAATGTATGGTTATGGGAAAGGGAATTTAACTACATGGGAGAAATAAGGAGAAACTGAAAACCGGGGTGGGAAAACAGAAATTTTAACAGACCAATAGGGTTAGGAATACCACCATAGTAAGGTTGATTAATTCCAACCATGTGAGTTTGTAATCCATTCACATTGGTTTCACCTGACACAAGAGGAGTATTCATATCTTTCCCCCTAGGTGGTGGCACATTCTGTCCACTTGATGGAGGGGTAGAAGAACTAACCGAAACCTAGCCATAAATAGTTGGTTGTACTGGAAGAGTCGATTGAAATGGTGAGACAAGTTGTGACGGAATTGTAGGTTAAACTGAAATTGACGTGACAACAATTTGTATAGAGGTTCAAGAGGTCACATTTTGAATGAACGGACCAGATGTAGGCATAACATTTGAAGACCAAATGGGATTTCGATACAATGACGAAGCACTAGGAGTACTTGAAACTAACTGAGCTAAGGTTGTATAACCAGGTGGCAACATGGGGCCACTAGTTTAAGGGAAAGTGAGAGACGAGACTCTTCCTATATAAGGAAATCCTTTTGGAGGAAATTCATATCCTTGCTCATCATCAATATGAGGAGTATGGGTAGCAGAAACTTCTGAATGACCCAGAGAAGAGATAACTCCAAAGGAATACCAGGCCGATCATAAACACTGTATGGACGCTGAGGAGATATCACAACAAAATCGAATAACGGATTCGATGAATAAACAAAAATCCTCTATGGAATTTTAGGAGTTTTCAGACTCTTAGGGGTATAAATAGGATTATCAGAGGTATCAGGATCTGATTATTGAGATGACCAGAAATCTGATGGAGGTCGACGAGAAGACAAGGGTTGGATGCTTGGAATAATCCTGTGTTCAAAACCTTGATCCTCAAATGACTGAGGAAGCTTTGAATGAACTCCTTGGGAGGACCCTTTAGTATCAAACAATGAATGGGAACTATGAGATGAACTCAATGGTTCAGCCACGAGGACTTCCTCTCAAAAGAGAAAAGGAAAAGAGATTCACTAAGGGCTTTTTAACAATATTGAAATTAACAGGAAATTAGTCAATATTGATCCAAGAAGTAACTTCTTGGGTTTGACATGTTTATTGTGGGCAGTTATTTTTAGAAACACAAACTTTGCCTTTTCATCTTTTAAGAGTCAAGAAAAGGATGAAAAGGTGACTCTAGTCACTTTCGATGGTTTAGAGAGCTTGAAAGGATAAGTTGCTTGATGATATTTTCAAATGTAAAGAGTCAGAAAAGATCGAAATGAACACTTAGCTGAATCTAGGTAAAAGGAGTACCAAGTAACCGTGAACTACAATATACACCTCAGGAAATAAATTTACCAAGGACTTGACGTACGTGTAGGAAATCTCCTCGAATGTTGTGTTCAGTGTATCACATTTACAGGGTAGTAGAATTGACCTCCTATGGATAAATGTTTGCAAACTTTGGGGATATCCCTTTATATACACAATGGTATGGGAAGCACAAGTCTATGCTAGTGCTATCTAATGCCGAAGTGAACTACAACTACAAAGTTTTATAGATGCTGGAACATGCCTTTAGCCTAGACCACTAAGTATGAACGTTAATATTTCAAATTATCCTTAGATTAATTGATAGATTTTAAAATTAATCTTGGAATTATGTTTTGATTTCAAGGCCTTAACGATGTTACCTGTTCCTAAAATGCAACTAGATGATGAGAAGAAATCCTTCAATTCAATGAAAGCTATGCTATCTATGTAAGTAAGAAAATCACCCAAATTATGCATGAAACAAGCAACAATGCATCAATGACAATCTTCAAACGCTAAATGCAAAATATGAAATCTAATATTTCATGTGACAAGCAAATGCAATGCCAAAACAAACCTTAAAGAAAAACTACCTTATGATTTAACGATATTTTTCTCTTTTTCACTTAAATGCAATTAATATAATCTAGTGAAAAAGTAAAAGAGAATGCAAGCAAGCCAACAAACATGAAAATATCTTTCACATTAATGATTAGAGTGCAATCCAAAAATTCTTCGAAAACTATGAAAAGATGAACACTTCACTTTTACTTTTTCGAAACACAAAACTTTAAGCAAACACTTCCTTTCGATTCAAATGAGACAATCAATTTGTAATCTATTGTTCATCAAATAGAACTCAAGTGACCTTTCTGATACCAATGAAAACAATTGAAGATATAAGAACCAAAGGTGATATGCAAAGGATGTCTGGACACACAAAGAATCTTTAACACAGGAAATTGATCTCTTATGATAAGACCAACGAGTGGCCGAAGTTGACCTAGAAGACCTAGAAACCCTAAAATGCTAATCAAACTTCAAGCGCACTCAAACCAAGTTAAAATATGATTACAATCTGAAAATAAAAGAGTCAACAAAGCTCACACTGGTAAATCACTGGTCGAAGGCAAAAAGAACTAATAACAAGAAGACAAACCCTAAATTTCTCTAACTTTTGCAATCATCGCACCTGTTAAGAGAAAAGAAGCGATCATCGCTACTATAATCAACAAACCCATGATATCATCACGACTATCGGGGCTAAAAACACGATGGGAAAAAAAAGCAAAGAAAAAACACAAAATCTTCAAGAACAACTCAAATCAACAACTTTCAAGCATCTACCAAAAAGTGAGACTGACTATAGACAAGCAATGATGTCTATGAATGAATGGTTGATCAAACTCATCAAAAGACAAGGTGAAGAAATGGAAGGAAAAGATCATAGGGTCCCCTGCGGAGTCGCCATTTTGTTGACAAGGTTAATACTCTCCGCAGATAGAGACGATCCCTCTAGCCCAACAAGTCGGTCTAGTAACCGAAGTGAAAATCAACTAGACATCTTCCTAGGTTATAATTGAAAATTAGAAGGAAAGAGATGGCCTACCTCATTCTGATGCTATTCCAATTTCCTTTGTTGAGGGCCTTGAATCACTTGCGTCACGGACTTGTTCCTGCTTATCTCATTTTTTATGTACCTACACAAGTGATCAAGAGACAACAAAACATGCCAAAACCAATAGCAAATCCAATAACAACCTACTTAACTGATCAAGGAATGTCAAGATAAATAATACATGAAAATATATATTTTGGGAAGATGAACCAATAGTTGTATATTATTAATAAATAAAGAGAAGCTTACAACCAAAGCCTTGGTGTTGAAAGGCTCTCCTTGAGTGGTAATCCAAGTCCAAGCCAAGAATTCTCCAAGCGCTCCTTCTCCAAGTCTAATGAATAGTCTCTAGGCACAATCTTAGCATGAGGGTGCAAATAGACAAAGACCAATCATTTGGGAATGGGACAAAATGAATTTATAGTCTGGGAAAGGGAGTTAGCACCTCTCCAAAGATAGTATTAGGCCCTCATCTCAAGGAGATAGCTCATAGGGATAAGACAAAGATGCCAATTTGAGAGGATTCGACCTTATCTATCTGAAACAATCTCGAGCTTCTAGATCGTGAAGCTTCTCATCCTCTTTGGGAAAATTAACTTTTTGGGATCATCTCAAGTTTGCAAGGGAAAAGAGCGATGCCATCACTGGTCAAACGTAGCACAAGAGGCGACCATCATTGTTTTGAGCCTCATAAGAGTGATGACTCTCATTTTAGGGTTTTAAGAGCAATTTATTCAGGGAAAGCTCAAGGCATTTTCCAAAAAAAGTCTTAGGAGGAATCTTAGCTATATACATAGATGAATATACTATATAATGGTCATGTTTCGGGCACTTCGAGGTATGTCACAGGGAAGTGTAGGAGGCATGAAAAAATACTATGTAATAGAGTTGTAATACAAAATGTGCAAAAATGCATGGCAACACGAGGTTGAATGTGCTCTCCGAAATGTTGGTATAAGGGGGGTGGTTTAAGGATGACCACTAACACTGGAACACTTAGTGCAATTCCTAGAACTCTTCCAAATCTGGCATGAAGTTGAGGTCTTCTACTAGAGGAAGTGCTCCTCATGTTTTGAAGAGGGAAACTTTCAACCTTGAAAGGGAGGTATCAACCTGTGATGGTTTAAGGATGACCACCAACTCTGGAATGCTTAATTCAAGTCCCGAAACTCTTCCAAAACTAGAAGGAATCTGAAGTTTTTTGCCAGAGGAAGTGTCCCCAATTATTTAAAGAGATGTCTTAACCCTGCATATATGGTTTAAGGTTGATCATCAACGGAAGGCATGCTCAGGGGCATCTTTATCTTTGGCTACAACTCTGAATTTGGTATGGCAGGTTGTGGCTCAAGCTGACTTGATGTGGCTTTGAAGCTTGTAGATGACCATCACTTCCCCCTTGTCAGATACAAGGTGATATGATGGAGAAAACTAACTTGGAAGATTGTCCAATACTCTAGAATAATTTCTGACATATGACTAAAATATCTTCTTGGTTGTTGAAGCCCATTGCCAAGAAGTGATGCATCTAAGATGAATCTTTGTTATTGTAGGAGGCATGTTTTTTAAGAATCTATTTGAAGAATGAGTGGTTTTATGACAATGCTCACATGGATGAAGATCAAAACAATGATTTTTCATATGGCCAACTCTGTCACATTGTTGGCATTCAAAATTCTGTTGTTGTTGTTGTGGAAGAGGAGCATAATTTGGAGCAGCTAAAGGTGAATTGTCATGAAGAAACCCAACACTCTGAAATTTGATGGGCTTTGAGTAATCTAGAATATGAAAGGAAACATCCTTATCATGTCCAAGACCTATTTTGTGCTTGTCATGGACAAGCTCTTCCCAAGGTCTGTTGATTGGATTGGGAAATGCAATCTGAATTTCTTCTTTTGCATGCAAATATGCTCCTGACATGGGTAATACATCTTCCATTTCTTGTTGTTGATGAGAGTCTGTCTCAATGTTACTGATTTTACCACTTCCTAGTTGCTGATGGGTGTCATGATGCTTATGTTGTTGTAACTCATCTTATTGAAGCTAAGACTTCAACTGCAAAAAATCAATTCTTTCTTGTGCATTTTGTAGATAGACTTGAATGTTTGAGAGAGAAACTCTGCTGACTTTTAATGTATCATGGGTAGTAGACAATATCATAGTTTTGAGGAACTCTAATACTTCACTGGTTCTGGCCATTTTCATTGAACATATAAGGTGAATTTCACAAATAATTCTTCCAAGAATGAAGAAATTACAGGATCAATGCATTCACCATAAATGGACAACCAAGGATGAAATGTTAGAATAAAGACAACTAGTATTACCAACATATTTTACTTTAGTGCTTACTAGATTCTTGATCTGAAGCCATATATAAATAAGCCAAGTTGTAGTGATATATAATTACCTCAAAATCACAATTGAATATGATTGAACATATGAAATATGCAAACCTTCAACATATTCAAAGCAACATACAGTAGTTCCATGTTGTGGAATTTCAACTACCCTCATTTAATTTCGAATAATACAATGCCAAAGAGATTGCCTTATTCAATGCTCAACAATCAATGCTCAACATTCAAATGCTCATTCCATTGCATCAATACTGTTGCCATTATGATACATATGTTGTACTTGATGGCAACCCACTCATCTTAGATGATAAATTATAGTGCAACAAAGTTCATGCACTTTCATGCAAAGAAAAGTTCCTTTAACGCAGAGAAAAGTTCATGCACTTTCATGCAGAGAAAAGTTCCTTTCATGCAGAGAAAAGTTCACACACTTCATGTAGAGAAAAGTTCACGCACTTTCATGTAGAGAAAAGTTCTTTTCATGCAGAGAAAAGTTCACACACTTTCATGCAGAGAAAAGTTCACGCACTTTCATGCAGAGAAAAGCACACGCACATGGGAAATCTTATGGTTGGTTCATGGTATTAGTCCGACAGTTTTTGATCCTATGGTTTTGGTCCATGGTATTTAGTCCTTGTTATTTGAAGTTATGGTTTTGGGTCAATGGTATTGAATTGTTATGGTTTTTGGTCCGTGGTATTGTGAAAGGCCTAAGGCTATAAAAGAGGAAGGAGATCATTTGGTAAGGCATCTTCTGAATTATTGAATATCTGATAAAGTGCTAGATCTAGAATACTATGATTGGGTTATGGTGCAGATCTGGATCTAAATGAAGAAGGAACCTAAGCGCAAGGAGAAGGATAAGTTCTATTGATGGGTCAAAATCTTAAGGCTGGAATAGTGATAACTCTATATGATTTTGATCTGTGATATGTGGCGCACGCTTGATCTATAAATCTGATAATTTGGGTTAACTAATATCTGAATGTTTGAAAGAATGAATTTATAGATCTTTATGCAGGTTCAGTGAAGCGAAGGCACGTATACACACTGTTCTTATAAGGGAAAGTCGCGTATACACAGGTCGGTATTGAAACAGAAGCGTATGCATGCATGTTTATGAATAGTGAAGTAGTATACATCTCTTGATTTATGTTCTGGCTGCTTTTGTTTATTGCTACAGTGTTCTGGATTTAGAAGTGGGATGTGATTACTGTTATTATGATCTGGGTACAGTCGTAAGAGAAGTGTTTATTTTGATTCAGTTTTGATTGGTGAAAAGATGATTGGTTGATGCAAAAATTCTTGATGTTTGATTGATGTTATTTGTGGATCCATTCTAAAAATTTATGAAACGTGGTCCCTGGAAGGAAGAGAAGGTTGTAGTCTTCTGTAGGTAGTAGCACACATACTAGTATCTCAACTAGTACAAGAACTAAGGGGGTTGTAGCTCCCTTCCAGGAGAAGTTGGAAAACAAGAGAGGGTTGTAGCTCTCTGTAGGTAGTGCCTGTGTACTAGTAAAGGACTGCACCAGTATAGAATCATTGTAAAAAGAAGTTTCTAATTGAAAATATAGAAACATATTGCAGCAGGTGGTTTTCACCCACATTGGGTTTCCACCTTATATGTTGTGATCTTGTGTGTGATTGTCTTCTGCTCTATTTTTCTGTTCCTGGTTACTGTTCATATGATCCTGATGCACATATTAGTGTTCAACATCTGTAGAATATTTTAAATTATAAGTCTGTATGGTATACACGGGTTTCCTTATCTGTAGTTGCATATACACGCAATTTTCTCTAACTGAAGTAGCATATATGTTCTGGGATTGAAAAAGAAAATAATTGACCAGATAATACTGATTCACCCCCCCCTCTCAGTATTATTTTCAACAATTGGTATCAGAGCGGGTCCTTTATAAGAAGCTTGATCGCTTGAAGGAAGATCTATCATCATGAGAAACTACGAGAGAGAAACATCAATCAGGCCACCAATTTTTGATGGGACCAACTTCGTCTATTGGAAGGTAAGAGTTACAGCCTATCTTCAATCTCTTGGTATAGAAGTCTAGGATATCCTAGATACATGGTACACTTTTTCATAAACAACTCCTACAGATCCGGCTGAGAAGAAGCAGTTTGAAACTAATGCAAAGGCTATCAATACTCTATTAGGATGTCTATCTCAATCAGAATTCGTCAAGGTTATGCAGTATAAAACTGCAAAAGAAATATGGTACAAGATCGTTCTAAGCTATGAAGGAAATGAACAGGTAAAAAGAGAAAAACTTCAAACCCTCATAATTCAATATTAAAATCTCAGAATGTACAATGATGAAAGTGTGGCTAACTATTTCCTACGCATAGATGAGATTGTTAATTGTATGAAAAATTTGGGCGAAGAAATAAAAGAGGTTGTTGTGGTTGAAAAGGTTCTAAGATCTTTGTCTCCTAAGTTTGAATCAAAAGTTTCTGCAATAGAAGAAAAGGAGAATCTACAGAAAATTACCATGTCACAGCTACACAGAATTCCAACCGCTTATGAAATGAGGAAAGGAGGACCTTCAGACAGGAGAGAAGTTGCATTCAAGGCTTTAGGCAAAGGAGATTACTATGAGTCAAGACATATGTCAGAAGAAGAGGAAGAATCAAATTTTGTCAAGAACCCTCAACAGGGTGCTGGAAGTTTCGGAGGTAAGTTACCCTTCAAATGCTTTGCTTGTGGAAGAGTCAGTCACTATGCTGCCAAGTGTCCTCAGAAAGACAAGATTGACAAAGGTAAGGAACCTGTTAGATGGAACAATAAATAGAATGTAAGTAAAAGAAGCTACTACACTCATGAAGGCAGTGATGGACTCTCAAATAGTGATGAAGATGAACGAGGTAATAATTATAGACTTTTAATGGCTTTTGAAGATGATGATTTCATGGATGCTATAGATGAAGAAGGTCTTTATGAAGATATTTCTAAACTCGAAATTTGTTTAGAAGAGAAAAACATGATTATTGATACTCTACAATTTCAACTGGCTGAAAGGGAAAAACATCATGAAAAGTTGGAATGTGAAATTGTGGCACTTAGAAAAGAGATTGAGAAAACAAAAGCTCTTAATCTTAGATTTGTTAAAGGATCTGAGACTCTAGATGAGATTATCAATGTGCAACGTTCTCCCCTAATCAAGATAGGTCTGGGATATAATGAAGAAACATCTCAAGCGCAGAAACCATCCACCTCCAAAAGTTATCTTGATGCAGCAAGGATGAGTGAGCAAAGGCCCAATGGAGATCACCAGGTAAATCAGGGACAATATACCTCAAGAATGAACAAAGACTACCAGGTAAATCGGGGGCAGTCCACCTTAAGGATGAACATAAGCTACAATCAGCCACAGGTAAAATCTTCTCAATCTACCTCAAGAATGAATGACTATAGAAACTACAATCATTTGGTTGGTAGATTTGATAATCGCAGGAGTTTCTTCAATGGCCAATGCTTCTCTTGTCATAACTTTGGTCACAAAGAAGCTCAATGTGTTGCCTATAAGACAATCATGACTAGAGAAGCTCAAAAACAAAGAAGTATGACTGGGATCATGAAAAGAACCTACAATAAATTTTCTTCTCTTGAAAACGAAATTGAATGTTCTATTTGTAACAACTTCGGTCATGAAGATTCTGCATGCAGGAGTAGGTTTCGGCAAACAACTCAGAAGGAACAAGCCTCAAGTGCCAAAACATGGAGAATGAAAGAATTGCAACTAGAAAGATGTGGTATAGCCTTATATGCGGAAGGGCAAGAAAATCAATGGTACATCGACAGTGGATGTTCAAAACATATGACGGGTGATAAGGAAAAACTTCAGTCGTATAGTGCCTTAGAAAAGGAGAAGAAGGTCTCATTTGGAAATGATACCCCTGCGCTCATAAAAGGTAAAGGTTATGTTTTTTTGAAAGAAAAGGTCAAAGCTGGAAATGTTATCTATGTTGATGGCTTAAAGCATAATCTATTGAGTTTCAGTCAGATGTGAGATCAAGGAACTGAGGTAATATTTCAATCAAATGGATGTAGTGTTCGTGATATTGATACAGGAGAAACAATGATCAAAAGCATAAGAACTCGAAATAATTTATATATATTCAAAGAAGGACAACATCAATGCTATCTAAGCAAGAATGATGAACACTGGCTATGGCACTGGAGATTGGGGCACCTAAGCTTCTCACAAATAAGGAAAGCATACAAATACTAGGCAGTTCGTGGTCTTCCAGACATCAGAATTCCATACAATACAATATGCAAGCCATGTCAGTTTGGTAAGCAAACCAGAACTAACTTCCCTGAGAAGGAAGGATCAGCTAGTAGGCCACTTGAGCTTGTCCATACTGATGTATGTGGTCCGTCTAGGAAAAGGTCACCTCGGGGAGGAGAATACTTTATATTATTCATTGATGACTATTCAAGGATGGTTTGGATAGGGACTTATGAAGCACAAATATTTTTTCAAAAATTCAAAATCCTTCAAACTTGGTTGAAAATGAATCAGATCACAAAATTAAATGCCTCAGATCTGATAGAGGTGGGGGGTTTACCTCAAATGATTTTTTCGATTTTTGTGAGACATGGAATAAGAAGAGAATTCTCTACAGCCAGGACTCCTCAGCAAAATGGAGTAGTGGAAAGGATGAATAGAACGGTTCAACAAATGGCTCGTGCTATGCTTGATGAGTCTGGAACTCCCGCAACTTTCTGGGGTGAAGCCGCTTTTGCTGCAATTGTTATTCTCAACAAAACAAATGTCTGGGTGAACAACACTCAAACCCCTCATGAGCTCTGTTATGGTGAGACTCCTTCGCTAAAATATTTCAAAATTTTTGGGAGTAAATGCTACATCAAAAATACTGATGAAAATCTTGGCAAGTTTGAACCCAAAGCAGATGAAGGCATTCTTCTCGGTTACTCTCCCCACAGCAAAGCATACATCACAATAAAAGGCTTGGAAAAATTGTTGAAAGTATTGATGTAGTGGTTGATGAAGATGAAAACACTCCTAGGTAGGTAAGATCTGAAGATTTCGAAGATGAAGAGGACTATCTATCTACATCAAATTAGATTCATGATGAAGAAGAAGAGACCAATGAGGCACCAAAAGAATAGATAAGGATAGAAGAAAAGACTCCATCCAGGTACGTTCAGAAGAATCATCCAGAATCCCGGATTTTGGGGCAGAAAGAGGCTGGTATACAAACAAGAAGAGAAATAGCAGAAGCTTCAAGCTATTTGGCATTACTCTCCTCCACTGAGCCACAAAATGTAAAAGAGGCATGCAAAGATGAATGCTGGGTCAAGGAAATGGATGATGAACTTGAGTAGATTGAAAAGAAAAACACTTGGGAGTTGGTTCCTAGACCAAAAGATAAGAATTTCATAGGGACAAAATGGATATTCAAAAACAAGTTGAATGAAAATGGGGAAGTTGTTAGAAATAAGGCAAGACTTCTTTGTAAAGGGTATGCTCAACAAGAAGGAATAGACTTTGAAGAAACTTTTGCTCCCATTGCTAGACTTGAGGCCATCAGATTGTTCCTTGCTCTCTCTAGCTTTTAGAAATTCAAAGTATTTCAAATGGATGTGAAATATGCCTTTTTGAATGGAGACTTAGAAGAAAAAGTGTACATTGAGAAACCAGATGGATTCATTCTTGGAAATGATCCAAAACTTGTATGCAGACTTAAGAAGGCTCTCTATGGTCTTAAACAAGCTCCAAGGGCTTGGTACTATTGTTTGGACAAATACCTTCATCAACAAGGTTTTTCAAAAGGATCGACAGATAGCAATCTTTATATAAAAATTGAAAATGACAAATTGCTAATACTTGTTGTTTATATTGATGATATCATATTTGGCAGCAATGAAGAAGCTATGAGTCAAAATTTTGCCTTGATGATGCGGAAAGAATTCAAAATGTCCTTGATTGGAGAGATGACATATTTTCTTGGTTTACAAATCCAACAAAATGAAGGTGGTATCTTTTTATCTCAAACCAAGTACCTCAAGCAGATCTTGAAGAAATATGGGATGGAGGATTCGAAACCTGTATGTACCCCGATGGTGACAGGATGCAGCCTCAGTGCAAATGATAACTTGGCAGCAGTGCATCAACCAACCTATAGATCTATGTTTGCTAGTCTTCTCTATCTAACATGAACCCGACCAGACATCATGCATGTAGTGGGAATAGTTGGAAGATTTCAAGCAAATCCAAAGGAAACTCATCTTCAGGCAGTAAAGAGATTTTTCAAGTATCTTCAAGGAACTCAAAACTATGGTCTATGGTATCCTAGAGATACAGATCTCACTCTTCATGCTTATACAGATGCAGATTGGGTTGGAAGTGTGGATGACAGAAAAAGCACTAGTGGTGGTGCATTCTTTATGGGTTCTAGATTAGTATCTTGGTTCACCAAGAAACAGAGTTCGATTGCTTTATCTACAACTGAAGTAGAATATGTGGCTGTTGTATCTTGTTGCACACAACTCCTTTGGATGATGCAAACTTTGCAGGATTTTCAAATCACTTGTACTCCACCTATCTCCATCTTATGTGATAATACAAGTGCAACCAGCATTTCAAAGAATCTAGTCATGCATTCAAAGACCAAGCACATACCAATCAAGTATCATTTTCTCTGGGAACAAGTGCTGGAACAAAAGGTCAAATTGGAGTATGTTCCCTCCAAGGAACAAGTTACTGATATACTCACCAAACCATTGCCCAGGGAGACATTTTAATACCTCAGATAGAAGCTGGGGGTTGTTGATGCATCATCATGCTGTTGAATCTTGTTTTTTGTACGCAGGTGGACACACGTACATTTGTCGGTCTATGTGGGTTGAATGGGTCTATCAGAGATCATCTGGCATAGGTTCAGGGGGAGCATATTCTTCTAATGACGCATTGTTGGCATTATCTTAGAAGTCCTTGGTTTGATTTCTCAAGAGTTTTCTGGTGGAGTAGATCAATGTGTGCTGGTCTGAAGATTGATTCTGCTGATAGTTGTTCTTGTCTCTATGTCATGTACTTCTTTTCATATCAAGGTCATGTAACGACCTATTTTGTTTTCCCCACTATGCCTGGGATGAATGGGTTTTGTCTATCTTGTGTATTCCCACTTGGATGGGAGATGGATGTATGTATGAGTCTTGATGATAGGAAGGTTACTTATAATGTATGGAGTCATGTTCTTTCTTGTAGAACATGTTTTTTCAGACAACATTTCAGCATAGAACATATACAAAGGGGGAGCTCGTTCAGAGTTTTCCGCAGGTACTCAGGGGAGTATGGTAGTCCACCCCTTTGCCCTAGATGTCAAAGGGGGAGAGTGATTGGTTGTCTTTGCCATCAAGTCCAAACGGGGATATTGTTGGCATTATGATACATATGTTGTACTTGATGGCAGATGATAAATTATAGTGTAGCAAAGTTCACACACTTTCATGCAGAGAAAAGTTCACGCACTTTCATGCAGAGAAAAGCACACGCACATGGGAAATCTTATGGTTGGTTCATGGTATTAGTTTGACAGTTTTTGATCCTATGGTTTTGGTCCGTGGTATTTAGTCCTTGGTATTTGAACCTATGGTTTTGGGTCCATGGTATTGAATTGTTATGGTTTTTGGTCCGTGGTATTGTGAAAGGCATAAGGCTATAAAAGAGGAAGGAGATCATTTGGCAAGGCATCTTTTGAATTATTGAATATCTGATAAAGTGCTAGATCTGGAATACTGTGATTGGGTTATGGTGCAGATCTGGAAGTGAATGAAGAAGGAACCTGAGCGCAAGGAGAAGGATAAGTTCTATTGATGGGTCAAAATCTGAAGGTTGGAATAGTGGTATCTCTATATGATTTTGATCTGTGATATGTAGCGCATGCTTGATCTATAAATCTGATAATCTGGGTTAACTAATATTTGAATGTTTGAAAGAATGAATTTATAGATCTGTACGCAGGTTCAATGAAGCGAAGGCGCGTATACACGTTGTTCTTATAAGGGAAAGTCGCGTATACGCAGGTTGGTATTGACACAGAAGCGTATGCACGCAGGTTTCTGAATAGTGAAGTAGCGTACATCTCTTGATTTATGTTCTAGTTGCTTCTATTTCTTGCTACAGTGTTCTGGGTTCAGAAGTGGGATGTGATTACTGTTATTATGATCTGGGTACAGTCGTCAGAGAAGTTTTTATTTTGATTCTGTTTTGATTGGTGAAAAGGTGATTGGTTGATGCAGAAATTCTTGATGTTTGATTGATGTTATTTGTGGATCCAGTCTAAAAATTTATGAAACGTGGTCCCTGAAGGAAGAGAAGGTTGTAGTTTCTGCAGTTAGCAACCTATGTACTAGTATCTCAACTAGTACAAGAACTAAGGGGGTTGTAGCTCCCTTCCAGGAGAAGCTGGAAAATGAGAGAGGGTTGTAGCTCTCTGTAGGTAACAGCCTGCGTACTGGTAAAGGACTGCACCAGTAAAAAATCATTGTAAAAAGAAGTTTCTAATTGAAAAGATAGAAACATATTGCAGCAGGTGGTTTTCACCCACATTGGGTTTCCACCTTATATCTTGTGTTCTTGTGTGTGATTTTCTTCTGATCTATTTTTCTGTTCCTGGTTAATGTTTATATGATCTTGATGCACAGATTAATGTTCAACATCTGTAGAATATTTTAAATTATAAGTCTGTATGGTATACGCGGGTTTCCTTATCTGTAGTTGAATATATACGCGGTTTTCTCTAACTGAAGTAGCGTATATGTTTTGGGTTTGAAAAAGAAAATAATTGACCAGATAATACTAATTCACCCCCGCCCCCCCCCTCTCCGTATTATTTTCAACAAATACCCTACACAACTCCAAGTTATTTAATAGTTGGATATTTCCTCTCAAATAGCGCAAACAATTCAGGTCATGCTAGCAAAATATCAATGCACAAATTATAATATCTTCAACTATGCATTCAACGCAGTCTCAAAAGGTTCAGTAATGGCATTATGGTGATTGGAGGCATTGGCGTTCTGGTTGGGGATAACTCTATGACTTTCATGGATAATTTATCATCATGCTTCATTAACTATAATTAACACAACAAGGAACAACCAATGCGCGAGTATATTTTACTCTCTAACAATTGGCTCTAGTTCAGTTTATCTCTCAAGATCACTTATAGATCTTCAAAAAGTGATTCTTTTAGGTGAAACCCATCTTCTCCAGGAGTGTAAGCTAGAGGCAGCTGATAATTTCCAATTGGCAAACTCAATTCTGTAAAAGCCTCCTCTAAACAAACACAACCCAAAATTTAGTTGTTCGACCTAGTTAATTTATTGAGTGTACGTCATGGCACTTATCCTCGGTTCCAATACAACCTGTATGCAGCCCAAGGTTTATATTTTGAACTGTGGAATGGACTTTGGCTAGGCAACAATGTTTATGTCACTTGGAACTAAGGGTCGTTGTGCTCTTATGCCCAACTCAATACAAAAAATGAAATGGAGGCAGCGTTATATATGATAGAGGGACGTGGATTCAGGCCCCAACTTGACATGAAGGCAACTTTATATATGACATAGGGATATGGTGGATACACGGTGTTATATATGGAAGCGTAATGGTGGATACAATATTATATATGACAGTGTTATGTTGGATACACGTATATGTTGGTGGATACAGTGGTGGAAACACAATAATATGCAAAAAACACATGTATTAGAAATGCAGTTAATATACGGTGGCAACACAGTAATATGCTAATGCATGTATATATTAAAAATGTAGTTGTATATTGAAACAACATGGTATATCGAAGTGTGGTATGGTATGGAGTGGTGATACTACAAACTAGGAGTCAGACAGTTTTTCGAGCGAGGAGGTATTAACCAGAGTGGAATTCAACATTTTTGAAAGCCTTCAACGAATTTAAAATCATACCAGTCAATGAAGTTTCTTCTCTTCCACATTTGCAACCCTTCAACGGTTTTCTACTTACAACAAGTCGTGCTTCAACAACTAGGAAAATAGCATCAGTTGTGCAGGTCTGAGAACAAGAATAAACATCTGACAAGATAGGTTAGAGTCACGAGCAGGTCTGAGTAGGTAGGAAGGGGTGTTAAGGTCCCTATGGGCAGATGTAGAATGAGGAATAGAACTCTTAGTTCTGACAAGCAGATAGGGTAGAACTAACAGGCTTAAAACTCACATTTTGATCAGGGCAGGTATTTGCCTCAAGCTCTGATACCATGTCAAAGTCACATGGAATGCAAACAAATAATGTAAATGATAAGCATTAGATTACATATATTATTCACAAGATGTTCATTTATAATACATTGTACATGAATTTTTGATTCATCTTCCAACGTCTCTTGGACTCCAGTGGTTGTTCACATTCCACACCAACCCATAGAGTATTAGGTGCCCAATACTCAGTAACCTGAGTTATCTAATTACAACTCATAAATAAACTCATTATGGACCCCTAAAACTTAGGGAGAACATCTACATGACTCCAGAAAGATTCCAACTCAAAATTCCTAAGCTAATTAAGTTAATTAACTATTTACAAGATGGTATGAGAATAGAATTTGATTTTAATTCTCAGTTTAATTCAAGTACATATTAAATTGGAATTTCTTGTTTCCATTTCTCAACACTCCCTCTCAACAAGAAAGGAATTCAACTCAATCCTGATCCTGAAACTTTAGAATGTTCTGCATGCAACACTTTTCTCTAGTGTTTTTGCTACAACAACTCCAGAAAAAGAGAAAAAAAGAAAGAAAAAAATGTCCAACCTGGATTAGTATGATGCATTTGTCATCAAACTCTCTGACTGATATTGCCTGTCAACTGAAAACTCTGTGCTTCTGTTGTCTCACCTCACACCTGGAGGTATGGATGCATGTGATCCGTCTGCCCACCTGGCTCGAAATTCCCCCTACTGGAGGTCTCTGCATGAGTCAATGCCTCCACTCGGTCTCCTCTCAGTTTCTCTAGTTGTGGCTTCTCCACAACTTCTTGAAGCTGCTTTTGAGGCTTCTTTTGGGGCTACATGTTGAGAGGTAATTTACTCTCTCTCTCAACCAGCAAGTCTCTAACATTTGACCTGCTCCTCAAGGATTTACATGCATATTTTACTTCAAGTATATACAAGTTCTTGGCTAGCACACCAATTTGTTTGATTTGTCCCGCCAGCACGAAATTTTCTGGAAAAAGAGTTGATTTTAAATCAGCGATATCTCCCTCATTCGAACTCCAATTCGACCGACTTCTTTTTTTTTTTGAATTTGGATATTTTTTCACAAGGAATCCAGATCTGCTATTTGTCTCTGAAAATTTTGCAAAAAAAAAAAAAATTAGATCTTCTCTGCAAACTCACGGCCTAAAAAAATCGAGTTCCGATACCATGTAGAAAATTTCTACAAATCTAGCTCTAATACCATGTGGATTTTCCTGCAAATTCATAGCTCATGTAATTTCCTAAAACATAATACACAAATCTACTCTAGTCTTTCCAGTGGAAGCCCATAAATATCAACGAAAACAATAATCGACAAGAGGAAGACAAATCAATGGCACATAACAAAATAAGTATCTATGGAAAGCCTTAGCTAAAAACCCCCACTATCTATATTGCATTAAATCATAAATCCAAGATGATAATGCAATGCTTGTTCTCACAAGAACAATCCCTACACTCAATATGTTCAATCTCCCTACTCACAAGCAAGCTCAATCTAATATCTAACCTCTTTTTCTACTTTCCAAGCCCCTGATTCCTTTTGCCCTTGGTCAAAGAATTTGGATGAATACAATATGCTCCGCTCAACATTGAGCTTAACTTGCACAAGTATTTCCTATCCTTTACCTAATGACTTCCTTTGGCCAATACTTAGCCAGATTTGCAAGCCTCCAAGTTTCTAATTCTTTGTACAATTCCTGAGAGAATTAGCCCGTATTTAAAGGGAAATTCCTCATCCATAACCGCGCAATAAAAAATTAGGTCCTTCTCTGATTGCATGCATGATATTTACAACTTAGTAAATAAAACAACTGATAGTACATTATCCTTGCACTCTAGTCTTAATTGGGTCTTTCTTTGAACTGACATGCATGAGTTTCTGATGAGGGAATCTTTAGTTAACTAGAGTGACACCGGTGGATTCATTAGTGCACCAACTGACTGTTAACTCTCTATTAGTTCCACAAACAGTTAGAACCAATTTAAGTAACCATAACTCAGTAACCCGATTTATCTAATTAGATCTCATAAATAAACTCATTCTAGATCCCTAAAACTTAGGGAGAACATCTACATGACTTCAAAAAGACTTCCAACTTGAAATTGCTAAGCTAATTAAGTTAATTAAACTTAATTAACGATTTACAAGTTGCTATGAGAATAGAATTTGATTTTAATTCTCAGTTTAATTCAAGGACAAATTAGACTAGAATTTATTGTTACCATTTCTCAACATAAACCTCATATTTTAAGATGTTAACTCAAATATAGTGCTCATTTCTATTTTTTTTACACACATAATTGCAATAGGATTAGAATTTACATTTTAAATAAAAGTTAAGCTCATGAGACAAAACTTCAAATTTGGCATATAATATAATATCGTTCATTTATTCATATGTCAAATTGTGTTATGTCTCATTGAGAATCCTTGTAGCATTTCTTAGAATTTATACCCAATAATTTGATGGTATTCAACAATATGCAATCCTAGAGATAAATGTAATTTGTTTTGCATATTTTTATATACTCTTCATATGAGGAAGTCAAGATTCACAATGTATTTTGGTATGCATTTCTCTTAGTTATGTGTATATGTTGATCTTCATTTCTTCTTAGTTCTTTGCTTTTGATTTCTATTTTAGTTATATTTCTTATCCTTGTCTCCTCTCTTTTGCGGGTTTTCATTGGTTTGAGAATTTGGTTTTGCTAGCAAAAGCAGTTGTGAAAAACAATCATCATAATGCTTTCAAGGAATTCCTTTTCCTCTTCAAAATTTTGCTTCCTATTCCATTTATACTCGTTTTGAAACTGATTGTTAGTCTTATTCCTAAAAAAATGATCTTTAAAAAAATGCAAATTAATTTATAAGAAAGATTTGTAAAATAAAGAAAGCTCCTACAAATGCATCAGAAATAGGTCGTTAAATGAGCCTTATTAACAAATTACTCTACAAGATAAAATATTTAATTTTAACATAATCATCATCTTATAATTTTTATGATATCTATATATATATATTATTATTTGATGTTATCTTGTAAGATTTATCCCAAGGCTCATTATTTCGATTTCTTTCCTTTTAATTTGCTAGAATTTGTTTCAATTTGGTTTGCGTTTGTTTTCATTTCACTCTCTAATAAAATGGGGGAATATTTTTATTTCATTCAACTTGGCATAATCATTGGACAAGTGATCTTTATGCTCTCTTTAAAAAAAATGAAACCATATCTTTAAGGAAATTTTCCTTTTAAGATGATGTTGTTATGCTCACTTTCAATTATCCTAATTAGTATAGTCCATCATTTTGATTATATGTGTTTGAATCAACGATTATTATCTAATGGCATATATATTTTATCCCCATTTTCATGAGAGCAAGATATGTTTAACAACATTTACTTAAGGTATTTAGTTTTTGAGGGGCAGAGCTAATCAAGTAAATATTAGTTACCTTAAAACTTTTTACACTATCTCTCGCTCTTAAGGAGAAATTTGCCACCCCATCTATTAAGTAATCTTTATGAGATTCACAATAACCATAGTTAAACCTAAAAAAAATTGGTCAATTGAAGGATAAGAGGTCTCATCACGAGCCAACCTACCATGATCATAGGTTCTAACATTGTGACATTACCATTATTGGTCACCAAGCCAAGGTAATGGCTTTTGACTACTAGGTTGAAGGACAAGAGGTCTCATCATGAGCCGACTTGTTGACTATGTTAGATCCCGTGAATGACATTGTCATTAACTAGTTATAAAGCCAAGACAATGATATTTATTTGACATCCAAATAACTTTTGAAATCATCTTGCAACTATGCGTTTATTCCTAATAGATGGGACACTTGCACCTAAAAGGGTTAAAAGGAATCCCTGTCAAGCCTATAGACACATGTTAGAGGTAATGGCCATGCCTATGGTATAGAAGTTATATTAACACTATGTTTTACTTGATTACCTTGTTTACTTGAAAACTGATTACCGAGCAAGTTGACTGTTGTACATACGAATTTGTTGAATACAATGGATTCATGGGGTAAACTTTTATAAGTTCATGAACAATGATGGATATGATTTTTGTCTGTTACCAGTGCATGATAGGGACAAAACTGCTAGGATATCTGAACTTGGCATTTTGAATCATTTAAATATAATTCCTTCAATTTTGCAAGTTTTGTATCTTTAAACTAGAGATAACTTCTTCTCTCCAATGAGTCGCCATTGTTGTTGGCCACAACCCCCCATAATTGTTTTCGACAAAATATGGGGACCCTCTATTTTAATTTTGGAAAACTCCTTTCTTTGGCATTTAGGTGACTCATGATTCCTCTAGGCTTTGCTATTTTCAAGATTTGTTCATGTCTTGTTTGTTGCAATTGTTGCCTTGTTTTCTTGATGGTTACCTTTTGCGTCATGAAAACACCCTCTTAATGATCACAAAAGAATGATGTGGCACCTTAAGTTGCCTCATCATCCTACATTTGACATCTAATCACATTAGTTTTTTATTTTTTCTTCTTCGTTGAAACCTATATCGAAAATAAAGTTGAGAAAAAATGATGTGGTACCATCTAACATTACATATTATGCTTCACATGTTGGTGCACACTTGCCATAGCAAAAGGAAAATCATTTAAAAAAATTGTAATTACATTGTAAATATTAATGTAATATAACGTGATAGCTTAATTATATTATAACTAATATAATGCTATTTTAACATAACATAATAGTTTGTAAATATAAATCATTAAATATTGTAAATATTTTAAGTAATGTTACATTAATGTATATTGATATTTGTAAATATTGTCACATAATGAAATCAATATACCACATCAATGATAATATTAATAAAGCATGATCCTATATATAATAAAGAAATAAAAATTGTATATACATGTCATCACAAACTCATGGATATACTTAGATCAAATTTGTG
>APFE030039537.1:15995-66359 GCA_000404065.3 Pinus taeda | reverse complement strand
TTTGCTCTTTCATGACCTGGTTCAAAGCCTCCAAGTCATGGGCTTGTTTCTCCAGATCTACTATTTTGCTATTGAGGAAAAGAGTGGAGGGTTCTATGCTAAGATCTTCGGGTGTGAACATCTTTTCTGCCATGGACTCGAAACAAGTCCCATCATCATCAAGGTCAAGGCTGTCGAAAACCTGCTTTATAACATTACTGAGGGTTTCTATACTCGGGGTTTTCTCTTTATTGAGGGTTTTAATGCCCTCACCAATCTTCATACCTTGTGCACTCAATTCCCTGAGGCTCTTAACACCTTGTTCTCCCGACTTCTCAGGGGATTCAACACCTTGTCTTTCCAAATTAGTAGGAGTGTTGGTTCCTCGCTCTTCTACAATTGCAGGGACTTTAGTACCCTATCCTTCGAACACCATAGGGTCTTCAATACCCTGACCTTCAAAAACCGTAGGGTCTTAAGTACTCTGACCTTCTAAAATCATCGGATTTTCAGTACCCTGACCCTCGAAATCATTAAGGGTTTCTACGTCTAGTTCATTGAAATTATCAAGACTCTCTGCATGTTGTTCTTCTTCGTTCTCTTTTGCTTACACTTCACTAGTATGTGGTGTTGACGTCATCTTTCTGCTATTTATCCTGCTGATAAATGTTGATGACAGAATGTCGTCTTATGCATTCTCCTCATCTTCCACAATATGTGTCACTGCGTCTGCAAGCACTGAGAGATTATGAATAGTGGGGGAATTTTGGGGTGTTTCATCGATCACTATTGCAGAACTCGACTGGTTTGTCCCTTGGGCGACAGTTTTCCTCTTCATCGAGGCTCTAGTCTTCCTCTTCTTTGCCATGGGTGGAGTCTTCTCAATGGTCCTCTTCTCTACTTGCACTGGTGAAATTTTACCTTACTGCTTAGCAAGAGACAATGTCCTCGCCTTTCTCTTCTTACCTGTACTAGTGCTAGCAGACTCTTCTACACCCCTTGCTTGGAATTCTTTTAGAAACTCTCCCCACATTATCCCCTTTTCTTCTAACTTTTTGTTGAACCAAATTGTAATAAGCCCGTGATCGCAGAGCTTGTTTGCAACCTAGCTTGCATTGCTATTCTGCACGTTTTTCGCCATCTTCTCAAGGCTTCTGAGCAAGAAGTGAGGAAAATTAATCAATTTTCCAGACTCGAAATGCAACAACAATCAGAGGTGGTATACAAATGCCAAGGTATAACGTTCCTCTCCGGTTACAAACTTCTGCAATATAAACAGTAAATCTCGCCACTTCTCGACCATGGCATTCTATGGAAGTCCCTTTCTGCAATTGACCTTAGTTTTCTTATTACCACAAACCGGTGCCAACGCTTCTTTGCCAGTTGCTCTTTTTTAAACCAGCACTCCCTTGTAAGTGGCAAGCATGTGGCTTGTGCGATGAACTCCTCTGTAGTTTCAAATTTTAAGGACTCGACACTGACTCGACCTTCTTTGAACGTCCTTACAAACTCTAATGCCACCGCCATGTCGAACCCATCAAACTTTTGCAGAAATGGCAGGAACCTAGATTCTTGTAATATTGCAAGATTGTTCCTATACTCGGTGGTTTGTTCAATTTCTTGCAAAGACAATGGTTCATTCCTCAGAGGCGCCATTTCGAACCACACTCCACTTCGCTCTGTTCACACCCTCGAATGAATTTCTAAGCAACTCCAACGTTTGCCGAGAGTTTTATGTTGGAGGTTTGTCGCCTTCTGTCTTTTCAGACCCACTCACCTGACTATGACAGAACAACCCCCCCACATAAGGTATTGATTTGTGTCAGCCCGCTATGGGTGAATCATGATGATTGGATGCAATGGCGGTATAGGCGGTGTTGGTGCAACAGATAAAATGATCGGAATATGGGTAAGCTAATAGTGGTCAAGCAGTGTGGAATCATTTCAAAGAGGGTGTACAGGTTATCAAACAGTGGTACCATCCCACAGTCAAGGTCATAATTAAATCATACATACTTCAACATTTATTAAGAAGATTAGATACCAAATCTTACACACCTTGCACTTTAAATATTTGTTCCTAGATTAGTAAATAATGAAACAAAGCATCAATTAAAACATGGAATGAGATAACATATTAACACATGTGCAGGGAAGTACAGGCCCATAAATATCCTTGATAAACCACTCCAGGATGGTGTAAATTGTTTTCACAGTCTATTGTGTTTCTATACCAAACCTGCTTGTACTGCTGTGCTTGCACTGTGTTGTGCTTGCAACAGAGACTTTTACCAAACAGAGAATTTGATAGGACATACTTCTATAGGTGGACTTAAAATTTTTTCCTTATTATACAAGAAAAATTTATTCACCATCCTTTGGTGTTTCTTGAATATGCCTTCTTGATTGACTGCATCAAATTCTGCGATCAATTTATGAGGAAATAAAGAAGTGGGAAAGGGGTAAAAATTTTAGAATGGGAAGGAATATTACAATAGGGATTTCAAAAACAATATCACCAAGAGGGATAAATGAAACGGGATGTGGGAAAAAATTTAAGGGAAAAGAGGGATTTTATGAAATCGGGTAAGGGTAATTTCTTAGAAGAAAGAGGAAGGTAATTCATTGGGGAATTTAGAAAAGAAATAGTGGGAAATTTTGAAATGGGAAATAGAAGAAAGATAATCTTTTTACCTTGAAATCTGCTTGCACTGGTGCAGGAAAAATAACTGCAACGGGAAGTAAGCATTTACTTGGATAAAAATGTCCATGCTCGCTACCCCAAACTTGTGTAAGTTCTCGGTTTCGTGAACCTGCTTCTTCTCAGTGGCAGCCAACGTATCTAAAAATCAAGTAACATTCCTTTTTATTAGAATTTTGATCTTCCTGCCAACAATATAGTTTTCAGGTCGATCCTTCTACAATCATGTCAGTCAACTAATTTTCAAAATTACAGAACTTTTTTCTTTTTATACTTTTTATTTTTATTTTCTTTGATTATTTTTTTTCTTAATAAGGACAAGAAGGAATCAATTCTTCAACAGGTTGGTGTTACCACCTACCAACTCCTTTTCAAATGGCTGTTGGATTTGCTGCATAAAATCTCCTTTAGTAAGGGGCTGAAAATATACCTTCAGTCTATGCCCACTTACGAGGAACATAGAATTTTTTCCATCAATAGTTTTGATTTCTACTGCTCTATTTTTGAAAACTTTGACCACCTCATAGGGTCCCATCTAGCGTGTATGGAATTTTCCTTTGAAGTGTTTGAATCTTGAATCACAAAGGAGTACCCAATCATCTGGTTGGAACTGCTTCTTCTGAATGGACTTGTCATGCCACTTCTTGCACTGCTATTGAACCAAGATGTTCTGTTGAACAACATCCCTTTGGATTTCATCTAACTTGTTTAATTGTAGAAGGCACTACTGCCATGCTTCAGAGAGATCTAGTCCCAATTGGACTGTAGTCCTAAAAGTCTTGATCTATAATTCTATTAGAAAAAAGACTTGTTTCCCATACACTAGCTCATATGGTGTGTGTCATGTGTCATTTCTCCAAGTGGTTTGGTAGGCCCATAATGCTTCCGGTGATTTGTCAGTCCAATCCTTTCTATGCATGTTTACTATCTTTGTGAGGATGGACTCAATCACCTTATTCGTGGACTCCACCTTATGATTTTCTTGCGGATGATAAAGTGTAGACTTTCTATGTCATATTTTTTACTGCTCCATCATACCCTATACTAGATTATAAATAATTGTGATCCATTGTCAGACAAAACTTCTCAAGGCACACCAAATCTAGTAAATATTTCAGTAAAAACAAAACCAACAACAACTCTTTTGGTAGAAAAATAAATAGCTTTAGCTTCTACCCATTTTGTAACAAAATATGTATAAACCAAAATATGCTTTTTATTTGATGCTGCAGGATTTATTGGCCCTATGAAATCAATGGCCCATTTTTCAAAAGGCTCAATCATAACCCAAGGACATAAAGGCATTTCATTGGTTTGATTAGGTTGGCTAATTCGCTGACCACTATCACACTGCTTGACATACTGTTTGGCATCCTTGAACAAGGAAGGCCAAAAATAGCCAACTCGTAATACTTTGTATGGTGTCCACTTATCGGTGAAGTGACGTCCACAAGGTTCATCATGGGCAGATTTTAAGATATCAAACACCTCTTCCTCTCTTACACATCTACGGATAATGAGATTTTCTCCGACATCAAAGAGGTCTCCTTGGATCCATGAATATGCAACACTTTTCTAAATGATATTCCTCTTTTCACGAGTGGATAAGTGAGGTGGTAATTTTCTAGTGACTAAATAGTTAGCTATGTCAGCAAACCATGGATATTTTGTTGACACAGTGAAAAGACGTTCATCAGGAAAATCATCATCAAGATGAATTGCTTCACCAGGATTATTTAACCTTGAAAGATAATCTAGAACTACATTTGACTTTCCTGGTCTATCAACAATGGCAATATTAAATTTCTGTAATAATAACAACCACTTAGTCATTCTACTGCTAGTTAATGGTTTATTCATCAAATATCTTATAGCGGAATGGTCAATATGTACAAAAACTTCATATCCTATATTATAATGTCTAAATTTATTAATGGAAAAAATTACAGCTAAGAAACCTTTCTCAGTAACCGTATAATTGAGTTGAGCGGTTGACAAGTTTTTACTAATGAAATAAATAGCATAATATTGTTTGTCTTCTTCTTGTCCTAAAGTTGTGCCTATAGTAGTATCTGAGGCATCAGAGGAAATATGAAATGGCAGGGACAAGTTTGGTCCTCTCAAGACTGGAACCTGAACTGATTTTTGCTTCAATGTCTCAAAGGACCGTTGGTAAGCTGCGGACAAAGCAAACTCACTATCTTTAGCCAAAAGTCAGAAAAGGGGGGTATATATCCCTAAGAAATTCTCAATGAATCTCCTATAGTAGCCTGTATGTCCTAGAAAACCTCTCACTTCCCTTTGAGTTTTGGGTATAGGAAGACTCGAAATGACTTTTATTTTTGTTGGGTCAACCTCGATACCTTTGTCGAAAATAAGAGGGCCAAGAACCACTCCTGCCTTGCACATCAATCTGTATTTCTTGTCCCTCAAGGAAATATGAGCTTCTTGGTAGTGAAGAAGCACTTTTTATAGATTCTTGAGGGCTTCCTAAAACGAATCACCAAACACAGAGAAATCATCCATATAGATTTCTACGCATTCAAGGTCAGCAAAAATAGCCAAGATTGCCCTTTGAAAGGTAGCCGGGGCATTTCATAGCCTAAAGGGAAGCACTCGATAAGACAATGTACCCCATGGACACGTAAAAGTGGTTTTGTCTTGATCCTTGGGTGTTATTTGTATCTGGTTATATCCGCTAAATCCGTCTAGAAAAGAAAAGTACTTCTTACCAGCGAGGGTATTAAGTACCTGATCGATGAAAGGAAGGGGGAAGTAATCTTCGAGAGTGGATTTATTCAATTCTCTGTAGTCAATAAAATGCACCATCACCCATCTTTCTTTGGGACTAATACTAATGGAGAGACCCACTGGTTGTTAGAAATGGGATAGATAAAATTAGCATCTAAGAGTTTTTGCAATTCTTCTTTTACAATGTCTCCTAGGGCTAGGTTCATTCACCTTTGGGGTTGTCGGACAGGTCTGGCTCCATCCTGTATATAGATATGGTGTGTACAATTTTCAAGAGGGATGCCTTTCATATATTCATAACCCCATGCAAAGGAATCAAGATGGTTTTGCAACAAATTCACAATCTACTCTCACTGAGAAGGATCCAAATCCGAATTGATATACAAGGATTTATCTGGACTAATCTCAATAAGAGTAGTATCAAGATCAAGAGTACACATGGGTTTCGATAGAGATGGTGATGGTGGGGGTAGAGAGTCATATCCTTCCTGAAAATCTAGACTAAAAATCTGACTCAATGACTCGAAATTAGGCGTGGTGTCTAGATTGTTTAGGAAGTCTTGAATCTCTCCCTCCTGTGAGGACTTAGCATTCTGATGTATCAAGGAAACAAGCTGCGTCTCCTTATCACTACTGTAGTCTAACCATAAAGTGTCTCAGAGCTCCTAAATAGATCTAGCAGGGGGATATAGGGTGATTTTCCTTCTGGAATCTCCATGGAAAATATAGATATCACCAGAATGACATCTGATATAAGCATCGACCATAGAAAGCCATGGTCATCCCAAGATCAAGGGATGCCCTCCCACAGGGTTCTTTGGCTGAACACAATGAAATCTGTAGGATATTCCCAAGAATCTAAGGAGACAACCACATCATCTAATACTCCTTCCGGCTTGATTCTAGATCTATTTTCCAGTTCAATCACAGTGGGAGTGGGACGAATATGGACCAGTCCAAGTTGATCTATGGTTTTCTTGGTCATAACATTAATGGTTGCCCATAGATATATAAGTACATTGGAGACAAGAACATCACCTTTCTGAACAAAGACAACAAGGTTTCCGGGGTCGGTATATTTTTCCATGTGCATACATCCCATCATTAACTCTATTGCTCTACCAACAAATTGAATGGTTTGGGGTTCCAATTTTTTCCTTCATGGCTTCTTGAGATAGATTTCCCTAATAACTTTTGTACAAATGGGGATCTCTTTGATAGCTTGGAGCAAAGGTACCCTTATGAAAAGGTTCCTAAGCTCAGAAGCCAGGATAGAATCAAGAATGTGGTCTTTCTTCTCCACCACTGACCTCTCTAGATAAGGAGGTCGGTTGGAAGAAGATGACAAGCGCTCAAAATGTATAGGGATAGGCTGAATTGCGTCATCTTTTTCAGAATGGTCAGGAGTTTCCTCCTCTTCTTTCTCATTGATAATCACCATTGGCTTCTTTTGATTCTCTGAGGTTAGTACCTTCCCTAATCTCAATTGGAGATCATTGAATCCAACTAGCATAGTCTGAAATATGGATGAAGAAAGCAGGGTCATAGAATGTATCATTTGTACTGCTTTATTATTGGGCTTGGGTAAAGGTTGAGAAGGTAGCTGGGAAGGTCAAAACGATGGAGGTAATGGTAATGGTGGCATAGGTTGACTCAGTTGAGGAAATGATGGTACAAGAATTGGGTAAGGTGCATATGTAGGAGGGTATGATTTCATATGTTCATGATAGGAATTATGTGAATGATGTGAATGGTTTGGCCCTCTCCATCCCTGTTTCCAACATTGGGGGGGTTGTCCATATTGATATTGATTCCCCTACTGCCAATGCTGAGAGTGACCAGTGTTAGGATAGGAATATGAATGTGCATTATAACCAAAAAATTTTTGTGGAGATTCACGAACCATACCTACACTTACCTAAGGCCAATTCCTTCTTGCTCCCATAGCATGCAATGATTTGGCTTCAAGTTGTCCCCCTTCCAATACAACTTTCAACCTAGGTATAGAGGGACATTTATCCATAACATGGTTATCTGCACAAATTGCACATTTATTAGTTTATTTAATATCTAGAGGACATTCTCTTAAAGGATGCTTTCTTCTACATTTAGGACAGAAAATAGACAATATCTCTTGCTCTTCTACAAGTTTCTATTGAAACTTGAAAGAGTCTATTTGTTTACTAACAGTATTCATTATTTCAGTTTTCATATTGTCCATTTTGTTTTCTAATCTAGTAATCATAGCATCAGTAGATTTAGTTTTTCTATTTTTATTCTGAACTCCTTTACCGTATCTATATTTATTCCTCAATAATTTCCTACATAAGTCACAGATCTAATCAAAAGTCTTTTGAGCAATATCCCCTTGTCCTAACATATTTAAATTATTTCTAGCATCATCAGTGAGCCCATGTAAGAACAAGGTTCTAATGGTACTTAGATCAAATTTGTGCTTTGACCTTTGAAGGATATATAGGAATCTCTCCAAGTAGTCCTCTAAAGTCTCATCATCATTTTGCACAATAGTAAAGATTTAATCTTGAATATCTCTAGTTTTACAATATTCCTGATATTTTGACATGAACACTCTCTTCATTTTCTCCCAAGAAGATATAGTGTTTCCTCCTAGTCCCATGAACGAGTGGAGTGCTGCGTCCTTGAGGGTTGCAGGAAACAACTTTAACTTCTGGGCATCAGATGAATAATCATAAGCCCTACAAAAAATATCAAACTCAAATAAGAAAGAGTCTAGGTCTTCATGTACCTTACCATAAAAATGAGGAAGAGTTTATGGTGAAATATTTTTCATTTGTACTTGTGTATCAAGATCCACAATCGGGAATCCAAATGTGGATTGTTCCTCATTTACCTGATTTTCACCACTTCCTTTTGCATGCCTTTTGCATGGTCTTCCATATCTACCATTATTTTTCTCCCACCTGAACCACTCTTAACAGGCTGAGGAGGCTGACTATGGATTCCAACAGTCCCCTTCTTCCCCTTTAAGGGCTGTGTCACACCTGAACCACTAGTACCAGGTCCTAGGTGGATTGTTCCTGTGTGATGAGTCTAAGTTTGCTTGGACTTTATACTTGCAAACGAAGGCCCAATTTGAGTTTTGGTTTCAAATTTTTCAGTGTTTCTTTGGCCTCTAGTGGGCTTCGGACCCCTACCTCTTTTATGCATTCATTTCAAAAAATGACAAAACGAAATTCAAATAAAAATTGCAAGTTTAAAAAAAATAAATTGGCACCTATAAATTCCTTCAAAGAATAGAAGCACATTGCAGAAAAAGTAATAGAAGACTTACCCCTATTGTAAAAAAAAGGAGAATTCTTACCAATTCAAATCGCCTCCCCAGAAACGGCGCCAAAATGTTGGGTGCAGGAATTGTGCTTGAGCAAACTCCTCAACACTTAATTGTCAACCTGAGGGTTTCATAAACTTAGAGATGAAGCACAGGTAATGCCAGAAATGGTATGAAATTTTCCTATCTATAATCCTACTTCTTAAAGGAAATTCTTTGCAGAATCAGACATAAAGTAATTGGAAAGGTAATTAACACCAAAGCAACTCTAGTGCTGGAATGTAAAAGACAATTTGCATGTAAATCAAGTAAAGAAATTCCACACAATGGAAATAATCTTAAATGCTGAAATGAAATGCTATGTTCATCTTCAGATGGATGGATAACAATCTGACAAGTGGGCCCTTGAAGAAGTCTATCTTCCTTCTGATCTTCCTTCCACACAAACAACCTGTCCTTGCATGGTTACAATATGCTTGCACTAGTGCAGGTACATTATATCTGTGCAAAAGTATATGTGACCTTCCTTACTAAAGACTTATGTCTTAGTGAAGGTGCTCTAAGCCTAAGTGCTTAGAGCACTCTATTTCTATGACAAAAGACCAGCTCTTGCACCAAATTAGAGCTTCCTTCACCTAGTTTCCAAATTACTTTCGAAAATACTGAAAGATGTGTTGGAAAAGAATTGCAACTGTAAATTAAATTATGAAGTAAATTATCTATGAAAAAGGAAATGCTTCAGTTCATTAAACCTTGCAAAGGAAATAAACTTCATGAAATAAAATCATTTCAAAATAATCAAATAGTAGTCTAAGTGTTTTGCATGTGTTATCTAACTTTATTAATCCATTCAAAGATGATTATGTTCTTTTCAAGTATAATATGTTTATGATAATTTTTATGCAGCTGCTTCCAAATCCTCTTAAAGATGTACTTTTAATACTGAAGATAGTTACTAAATTAATGATTCATTCACTTGTGTAATAACTAGAAACAATATGTAGAGAAGTGATTCACTATTTGCTGCAAAAGAATGATTAAACCAAAGTGTAGACAACAACATGCGCTGGTGCAAGAAAGAGTCCTCTACACAATCCGATAAAAAATGAGTTAAAACAGAGATTGAGAATAACAAGAAAGATATCTCATAAACAAAGTAAACACAACTAACTCTCAAACCACAGATTCATTTCACATGTTAGCTACAACAGATATTTTAAATCAAAACTTGAAAGATAAAGATTAAAACTATAACATCACACAACTGCAAACGAAATATGCACACCTTCTTTATGAATAACGAAAGCGAGAAGGGTAAATGAGATGGGCTGGTTAGGTCCTAGCCAACCAACTCATTCCCCTTCTAAGGAACAAAAAAGCTCAGCACTTTGAAAGATACACCAAAGATAAACTAGACAGTGTGTATGCAAATCATGACAATTCTCTTGTATTACTTGATTCGGCAAATGTACATGACAGAGCAGTCTAGCCCCAGAGCTGAAGCGATAACCGAATTACATAAACAAAATTACAATTGATGTTTCTCTACTAGCATCCTCCTACCTATATCTATATTATATATATCATTTCGGCTCTAGCCGTTTTCACTAATTACAAACATTTCTTGTTCAGGACTTTTGGGTGAACAGACTTAGAAATCGAAATTACAAACTTGGCTAGCAGTTATAATACACATGAATCTTGCTTTGCCGTAAACTAACTTTGGAAAATATTCCCTGATTGCATGCCACCTTCTATCCTTCTTCAGTTCATCAAAAAATAAACTCGGATTCAACGATCGAGACCCATCCTCATGGAAGATTTGGCTTCTCAGAAATCTTAGACAGTCCTCGTGGTGGTGCAAGAATCTACTTGCACTAGTCATACTCATTCATAATTAATACTGAGTGCCATGATTACTCTAGGAAATTAATATGAGTTACAAGAGATATGTAAATAGGCATGAAATCCATATAAAATGATTAATAAAGTGCTGAAATAAATCTTAATATAAAATATGAGCATGTGCAGGAATGGATAACTATCTTGTACTAGTGCAGGAAGGAAGGGTCTTTTATTGAGATAAAATAGAGGCTGATTTTGATGGAAATGGGGTAAAAAATAGGGCAATTCAGGATACCAACAATATTTTTTCTAGCAAGGAAGATTATGATTCTAAAAAAGAATAAAATAAATGAAGAGGGATTGACTCAATTTTGATTTTTTTTTGTAGTTTTCAAACTATTTTGGAATATACAGTTAAATATTAATTATGGGTTTAATTATAACAATAGTTTTTTCCCTTGTTTTAATTAATTTGTTTTTGAATTGAGAGAAGGATATCATATACCAATTCGAGATAGGATTATTTTACTTTTGTATTTAGAATAGTTTTGCATTTAAATTTTAACTATGCATAAATTCCTCTCTCAAAGAGGCCAACATTTATTAAATTCTGGTTTGATCAACCTTCAATTTGTTTAATTTACTTCATTAAAGGATCAATATAAAGGTAATGTAATTTATTGTGCATTTTGTATATATTTTCATTCCTTTATTTTATGATTGTTTAACTTCGATCCTTGTATGGTTTTACAATTTCTTTTCTTTGTAACATTTAACTAAAAATTTGACTTTAACAATCTAGTTGGGATTAATATTTTCTTTTACTTTGATTAATAATCTTACAAAACTAATTTTGGAATTAGAATTAAATTAATATAGAATATGATAATCTATAACTTTATTAGAATAGTACCATTGCCTTAGAATTCTAACTTTTTCTCATTATAATAATAACATTGTTAGATTTAATTAATAATTAGTTTATATTTTGGAGTTAACTCATAGTTAAATGTATACGTCTTAGTTAACATTAATATAAGTTTGATAAAGTAACATAGCTATATTATAGACTTACAATAGATTAAATTAAATATCAATATATAGTTTTATATATTAGAGTTGTTTAGTGTAGTTAGTGTTACGTTAATAACATTATACATATTAGATTTAGTATTATAGGAAGGTATATTTAGTATAGTTAGTTAGTATTATATGACCATATAGATTAGGATTATATCATAGGTTATATTAGATCTATTTAACATTAGGTAATATTAATATAATTTTATTTAGGATACATTAACGTTAGAAACTTAACATAGATTAATATATGACATAGTTGCCTAGGATAACAATAACACATATTAATATAATTGTACATTAAGAATAACAATTAGTGTTAACTTGACATAGGAATACATAGGTTAGTATATTAGTATTAGGTTAGAATAAATATTTATCTAGCATAATAGTATTACCAATAATTATTACATAGGTTAACATAATATGGTGTGGATAGAATAATTCTTAGGTTGGGTTAATATAACCTTTAGGTTAGTCTAAGGTGACAGGGTAACTAGACCCATAACCAGTCGGAACCACCAACTTCAATGGAAAAGGGTCTAATTGGGGCCCTGACTGGGTGGTCTCCCTAGATGTGATGGAGGAAATTTTTTCCCATCAACAGGTTCATATGATGCTTTTGCTGGGATGGACTAGTTGGAGGGGCACAAGGAAATTATTAATTGCCTTGATAAAATTTTTACTTTTACTTTAGAAAATGGAGAAAAATAAATTACAAAAGGCATATGCAGGCCATTTATGTGTGTCAAATATCTTCTCTGCAATTAAAGAGGGCTACAAGGAAAGGATTCTAATTGTTTTCCATTCAAGTGGAAGAATACTCACAAGACAAGCTAGCTAAATCCTTAAATGAATTAGAATTTATTTGAGATAATCAAGATGTGTTTCTTGAAGAGGTTCTTGGCTTACCTCCTAAGAGAGAGATATAATTTCCTATAGACCTAATACCAGGAGCAATGTTAGTATCAAAGGTACTTTACCGAATGACTGTACCATAATTGATGGAGTTACAAATGTAGTTACAGGAATTATTAAACAAAGTGTACATCATATCCAATTTGTCAACATGGGATGCACCAGTCCTATTTGTCAAGAAAAAAACAGAATGTTCAGGCTATGTATTGACTATCAATAGTTGAATAAGTTGACAATTAAAAATAAGTATCCCCTGCCCAAAATTGATGATTTAATTGACCAAGTAAGGGG
The DNA here is from genome assembly GCA_000404065.3 of Pinus taeda. Classification (NCBI taxonomy): domain Eukaryota; kingdom Viridiplantae; phylum Streptophyta; class Pinopsida; order Pinales; family Pinaceae; genus Pinus; species Pinus taeda. The sequence goes on along the minus strand of APFE030039537.1, from coordinate 53,484 downwards.
AGAAATGATATTTTCGAAAATAGACCTCAGATCTTGTTATCACGAGCTAAGAATTAAAGAAGAGGACATCCCAAAGATAGCTTTACGAACCTGATACAAACATTATGAGTTTATAGTGATTACTTTCAGACTTAGAAATGCACCTTCTACTTTCATATGTTGATGAATAGTGTCTTTAGCAAATTTTTGGACAATTTTGTATTAATATTAATAGATGATATACTGACTTATTTAAAGACACTAGAGGAGCACAAACAACATTTGGAAATAACGTTGAAAACTTTACATGAACATCAACTATATGCAAAGTTTAGCAAATGCAAAATTTTATCAAGAAAATATATAGTATCTAGGACATGTGATATGTAAGGATGGGATAATAGTGGATCCCGAGAAGGTAAGGGTCATTCTTAACTAATAAATTCCTAAGGATGTGATAGATGTAAGGTCATTCATGGGTATCACCAGATAATATCACAGATTCGTAAAATAATTTTTAAAGTTAGCTTATCCCATAAACTCCTTGCAGAAGAAAGGGGTAATATTTGAGTGGACTAAAAGATGTGAGGAAATATTTTAGAAGTTAAAACATTTATTTATTATTTCATTTGTGTTGAAAAGACTAAACCCTGATAAGGATTTTTTAGTGTGTATTGATGCTTATTTGGAAGGTTTAGGGGGTGTGCTCATGAAAGAAGACTATGTGGTGGCTTATGAATCCCACAAACTAAATGACCATGAAAGAAACTATGCATTTGACAACTTTGAACTAGTTGCGGTCATCCATGCACTTAAAATGTGGAGAAACTACTTAATTAGTAAGAAATTTCCCTTAGTTATTGATCATGTAAGTTTAAAATATTTTTTTAGCTATCCTCACATAAATGCTAGGCAAACTAGATGGACGACCTTCGTGAGTGAATATGATTTTGACATTAAGCACATGAAAGGAAAATAAAATAAGGTAGAGAATGCACTAAGTCAAAGTATAAACTAAATTTGTGAACGAATAGTGAGTAAAGATGAAACATATTTTATTGAAAATCTCATAATGGTAGCGTGAGAAGATAAGAGTTATAATCAAATTTCTGAAAATCTAAAAATTAAAACTAATAAAAAAACAACCAAATTATGTAGTTAATGAAACTAGGTGGTTAACATATAAGAATAGACTTTATGTTCCGAATGTAACTAAAATTAAATGCTTTATCTTAGATGAACACCACAAAAGAACCTTCTAATCTCAACCAGGTTATCACAAAATGACCACAGATGAGCTGTAATATGTAAAAAATCCACGAAATTATGATTTGATAATATGAGCAATCTCAAATGAAATTTCTTCTCACATAAACACATAATTTCTCTACTATATGCGGCCAAATAGGAACAAAAATAAAAGCATAGTCACACAATTCAAAAACACCATTTTTTAGGGAATACGGCTGGGAAAACCCTCTACTTGTATTAAAATTTTATCGATAGAGAAACTGAGCAATTGATCTCTTACAAAATAAAAGTGTTTTAATATGAAAGAACATTTGTCTTTCCTACTTGATCTAAGCTTGAAACCTATGCAAGAATGTTGATCTTTGTTTCCCTATACCAACTTGTGCACACTCTTTCTCTCACAAGCTCCACACACAAAGTTGTGCTTCCTATTGCTTGGTCTCACCAACTCGTGCTCACCAAAACAATGATTAAACTTGTGCCTTCATTCCTCCTTTTTAAGGAAATTTGAATGTTTAAAATTAATGAACTTTTCTAATTAAGGAATGATTTTGTAATTAATTGAGTTAGAAAGAGTTAACTGCTCATGCAACTCATCCTATTTCAAGTAAACCACTTGAAACTCAATCACTTGTGTATTTCCCCAATAAACTCACTATAAAATCAAGAACTCAGCTTTCAATTTCAACACATCAATTAATTACATCCTAACTCATCCTACTATCTAGAAATTGATTCCTAAATTATAGGAACGCGTCCTACTTTATAGGGAATCTCCTAATTTTTAGGAACTCAAGTCATGCACAAGAAGGAACGTGTTTTGGATCCTATGATTAAGGCGCAAATCAATGAACCCTTTTCTTGCTAATATTTTCAACACTCCCTCTTAGCGAGAAAGGTGTTCTTGAAAGAAACTCATCCACTTGGATATGTCTCCAACATTACCATGTTCTCCATTGTTGTATCTACTCCCTCTGAACTAGAAGGATTCCCTGCTTTCTTCTGCGAAACCTGTTATGAAGACTTGTTCTTTCCCACCATGTTCTACGATTCCATAATCTCCACTGTCAATGATCACAACTCCTTTTATGTCACTAAACTTTGGTCCAAATAGTCTACCCTCTAGCTGCTCTTTTTTCTATCGAGGATGAAACGCATAGGAGTTCTTTTAGTTGTTCACAACTCTGTTTTTGAACGTCTTTTTGGTTTTCCACTTCTGCCTTCCTTTCCCGTGTTGATGAAGACAAGTCAAGGGCATGGAGGTTTCCCACTTTCATTGTAGAATGTCCTTCTTCAACAATAGACTAGGGTTGAATACAAATCCCTCTTGGCTACTTCCTTTGTCCCTTCAAGGATCAACCCTAAGCTTCAACTATAATGTCCCTCCAACCATATTTTATGTCCTCCTCAAATGTTGGACTTAAAGAACCAAAGACACCTTCTAACTACCCTCTAAAAAATACATAAGATATCCAACAAAACTATCCCAAACCTAGACAATCATTTTAACAAACAATACCAACTTATAAGGAACTTTACCATAACTAAGATGTTAGCTTTTGTCCCAAATCTTTGGTCCTGTGCATGCACTCAAGACTGTAACTTTATACCTTTGGTTAGGGAAGCCTGTAGCATCTATTACAAACCTCCTACTCGACCTCAAACTGCTGCAAAATTTTTTGTCCTTCCTATTCTACCAAACCCACTCCAACACTATACTTTTGAGACTACTCAGCCCTCAATAACAGGCATTTGTAGGCCTTACATGCCTCCCAATATAGGCTACATGAGCTCTGCCTCCTCAAACTATATAGAAATATGTGGCCTATTCCTAAGAGAAATAACACTTCAAAATATGCACAAAACTACCCATAATTCATCCTCCAACCCTCTTCCTCAAATTGGCTTTGATACCATGTATAAAATCTACAAAATTCTGATATGCTAATATGACCAATCTGAAATAAAATTTCTTCTCACATAAACAAAAAAATTCTCTACTAGATGCGGTGAAATAGGAACATGAATAAAACCACAGTTACACAATTCAAAAACATAGTTTTTCTAGGCAACCCAACTGGGAAAACCCTCTACTTATATGAGAATTTTATTTATAGAGAAATTTGTCAACGGATCTTTTACAAAATACAATTTTTTTCAATATAAAAGACACACTTGTCTTTCCTACTTGATCTAAGCTTGAAACATGTGCAAGATTATTGATCTCTAGTTCCCTCTACCAATATGTGCACAAGCTTCTATTGCACACTCTTTCTCTCACAAGATCCATGAAAAACCACATGCTTCCTATTGCTTGGTCTCACCAAATCGTGCTCACCAAAAAAATGATTCAAATTGTGCCTTTGTTCCTCCTTTTAAAGGAAATTCGAATGGTTAACACTAGTGATTTTTTTTAATTAAGGAATCTTTTTTATTGATTGAGTTAGTAAGAGTTATTTGGTCATGCAACTTGTATTATTTTAAGTCAACCACTTGGAACTCAATCACTTGTGTTTTTACTCAATCAACTCACACTAGAAAATCAAGAACTCAACTTTTGTAACCATGCCTCCCACATTTACCTAGTTTCACCAGCCTGCAGGGGTAAACGTGAGAGGAGGAGCTACTATGACATTACCCTACCTCCTAGATCCAATTAAGGAAGCGGGTCCAAGTAATGACGAAAAAATAACAATTCATCACATCGCATAGGGGATATAGGATAGTTAGAGGTTGACCAACCAACCTAGGTGGTCAAAACTTGAGCTAGACCTCTATTTTCAGCCCTGGGCCCACAGATGCACCCACAGCTTCCAACCACATGCATAACACTGCATCCATGCAGTTGCAACTCAATTTTTCTAGTTCAGAGGGCGTGGTCCCATATTTTGAGCCTAAATTCTAGGTCGACCTCCAAACCACTGCCCAGAACTTAGTGAGACTTTCTAGAATGATAAATGACATCAAGAAAAATCCATTCATACAAAAAATAATCAAATAATTGACCTATCCAGGCTTAACCATTATATTCATTTCGTCAAACATATGGTGAATATGTAATCTACAAGTCATGAATGCATATCTAAACATAGTGGTCTAATACTTATCTGAGAATCACGAAGAAGGTCTAATGCCCTGTCATAATAGCTGCAATAGCATTTGTTACTAGTGCATTCATTAACCATTCATCAACAAATCAAAACACATCAAGAGCCACAACCAATATACATCATAAACTAGCATATAACCAACAAATCAATAACATATAAACCATGATAGAATAACTATCAAAGCCACATAATATCAAGTATAAGTACTCATAGGATACAATAGGAAAAGAGATCTTGTTAACATATGCAAAATTCAACCAAATCAAGGACATCCACGTACCACCCGACCATAGATTGGGCTAAACCAAATCACTTTTTTAGCCAATCACCCTCACGCCATATTCCAAGCATGAATGTGGGATATCATGGAATAAACCAAACAAAACCAAACCACCACCTCAAACCTCAACTAGTGATTTCACCTCATGGTATGACATCACTAAGACCAATGAGATCGGTCTCTACCTAGTTGTACAGGTCTCCACGAACTACTAATTCAGCCCACATCCTTCCAGGTCTCTAGAGTGTTTGTCCAACCTAGATCAAGGACTAGTAACTCAAACCACCAAGGGCTCCAGATCATTTTTCCAACTTTCTCCAAGACTAATAACTCAGCCCATGTTGTTCCAGAGCTCCAGAGCATTTTTTCCAACATACAACCATAAGGAATTATGAGCACCAACCATAAAACAATCAAATGGAAAACCCACAACACCATGGCTAACCAGGAAATGGAAAGGCAAGGCTAAAACCACTATTAATCCAGGAAATCATCCATGCCATTTATAGATCATAACCAACTAACCACATGCATATACCATGCATCCATAAATCAATAAGGAGATCATACATGCAACAATTACCTACAAGGCAATCTTGTTCTAACAACTGATCCACATGTTCCCTTGCACTTTCCTTCTTTGCTTTTCCTTCTTTCTCCAAATCCAATGTATTCCCAAATCCTCCAAGAGTGCTCCAAGAGTACTCTAAGTGTGCAAGAGTATGATAGAGTGAGAGAGAGAATATAAGAGAGTTCCAAGCTAAAATTGACAAAAGGTTGTGAATTGATCATTAGAAACCTTTTTATCATTGAGGCCTCTATTTTAATCATTTTCCTCTATTTTATCCTTCAATTTTCATCACATGCAATCCTATGACCTTTCACCTTCCTTTTCTCCTATTTTCCATTATTTTCATAAATAAATGCCAATTAATGCCACTTTTCCTTTGCCAATTTCCATAGCTATTAATTAATCACAAGTGATCCCCATCACTATGCTTTTTCCCAACATGTAGCTTGGAATACAAGTCCCATAACCTTGGTCTTATTTTTTTGTTATTATCTTTATTACATGGACTTTTAACCTGGGGTTGTCAAAAACCCCTCCCCTGTAGGGTAACACCATCCTCGGTGTTCTATGAAACCTATGACTAGCAAGACCATTGAAAACCAAAAAATATTTCCCATGGAGATTTGTTGGCTTATTGGGGCTTGACCCAAGTTTAGAGTTGATTTACCTAAACAAATCCTGGTACTACTGGCCCTTTTGGAAACAACCCATGGAGCGTGGACTGAGGTCTCACCCGAAGTAGTATGGGAGGATGCTAGAACTAGGTTTCCACACACTGAAGATGTTTGATGAGTTCAAGTGGTCTGCGGTTCGACCCTATGTGCAAGTCACTTCACGCACCTTCCCGTACCTTGCAGCCTGAGATACTACCTTCACACAACCCTACTCAAGGGTTGAATACTACACTTCTGCGTTATTACCCAAGACCTTACTGATGTTCCAAAGTTAGTTTATTATCTTAGCCTACTTGCATTCTTTAAGTTATACTTAACAATAAAAACCATTCATACAGGTGCGCGCAGTAAATAAACACTATATTCGCAAATTATATCAAACTTGCATTAACTCAAGAACAAATACACATAATTATGGTAAAACTTCTCTTTATTAATTATTTCCTCAGTTACAGACTTGACTTCGCCCTGCGCACTCAGTTGCAGGGGTCCGTGCACTCAGCTACAAACTACTCGGCCTCTGCGCACACAGCTGTAGAGCCTTCTCCTACCCTACGACCCAAAGACACACTTCACTTAGTCATTTAGACTCTTTCCTTTCTACTACTTATCTTTTACACTTAGAACCTCTCTATTTATATAATCCCATGATCCACGGACCATGGGTAGGCCGACATTACATTACAAAACTAGGGCGAACAACCCTGTGACTCTATCATACTTTCACACCCCGCACCTGCAATTCGCAGAGCTTTACAACCAAATTTGGTCAAAGCTTGGGCTTTGAGCCCCAAAACATGCCTTGGGGGATTCATGCCCAACATGCCCCTAACACAAACATCGTGACTCGCTCTCAAGTCACTTTTTCGGCACGACGATATTTCCGCGGAGTCCCTCCAACTGTTCTCGAACTAAATGGAGGTTAGCACTGCACTTTGAAGAGCTCTATATTTTGCATACGAGCTCCTTTTGATGAACCATTCACACCTCCATGATCAAGACAATGAGATCTGCGCTCTGGTCTTGGCTCAAAGTCATTCCAAACACTTTGATTTTTGAGCCATCTTTGTCCTGTGTGTCTCTTTGGAGCCACCTGGATCAGAGACCCAAAACATGCCTTTGGGGGATTCCATGCCCAACAAGCCCCCAACAAAAACATCGTGACTCGCCCTTGAGTCACTTTGTCGGTGCGGCGATCTTTGCATGAAGTCCTTCCAACTGTTCTCGAACTAAGCGGAGGTTAGCAGCACACTGAGCTGCTGCTTGCTGGATCTGCTGCATGCGTTGTTTCGAGACCTCTGTGTCTGGGGTGCTTCTCTACATCAATTTTTGCATCCCCTATATGTTCGCAAGCTTGCCTTCGATGTATTTCATGATGGTGAAGGCCTTGTCAATCCAAGGCTGGACGCATGCATTGAGAACTGCCTCCTTATGTCATGTTGCATCCACTTGCTCCTTCAGTGCTTTAGCTTGCTGCATCCTCACAAGCCACTGGGTGAGGACCACTTTCTGCGCAGTTCCTTGGACACTGTTTATTATTTTTGGAGTTCTTGCACCTCTATCTCTAAGCGCTGGATGTTGGGGTCCTCTTGCAGTGTTGTGAGGACCCCAAGTGATTCTTCCAACATGCTAGTGCAGTCTCGCATTGCGCCTTTGATCTCTTCCAATCCCGCTATGATAGCACTAGTGCACTATTCTCTGACTTCCAGGAGAGTGGATGGCTGCGCCTGTAATCGTAGGTTGGTAATCTGAAGATTCATCTCCAGCTGAACCTTTGTCATTTCTTCCCTAACCTTGTGGAATCCTGCTGCTAACGTGTGGATCCACACTTGCACTGGTAGATCTGCTAGGATGGCCGGTTCCAGGACACTTCGGCAAGCGTCACCTATCACCTGCACTAGCTGTTGGTTTTGTGACACCAATTTGTCGCACTGTAAGCTGAGTTGTTCTATGTTTATCTTCTGCTCACAGAGGACTTGGAGTGTGCAGTTCTCCCTAGTGCGCATCTCTGTCGTTATCCCATCCTGCAATAGATATAAAGGTTCATGCAGAAGGGAAGCTAGATTAACGCTGAGACCTTTCATCGTGCTAACTGAAAACCTGTTGGCCTCATCTGATGTCACTAGAGCCCCTTCGGGCAACACTATTGTGTTTGCCATCTGCGCTCGCAACATTTTCTCTGTTGCTAAGGATCCTATTGCGAGGTTGGTTGAAAGGGTACCAACCTGAGGGGGGTGCATATGTAAATCCTGCAACTGTGCTCTGAGGGCCCCCAATATAGTCTGGTGCTCCTACATAAAATCCTAAAAAGCCTCATTGGTGACATCGCGCACCATCCTGCCCATGTCATGTAGATTACCCTCAGTTAGGGTGATCGGGTCAATGAAAAACTTTGAGGCCTTGACCTTCTTCCTCGATCTTTCCCTCTTTTCCAGGTGTTGGTGTTTCAATTGTGTGGATGCGGTCCATGGGTCCACGCTTCCTTCTGTTGTTTCTGCTTCCTCTGCCTTCTGCCCCTGTGAAGGTGTTATTTGACCCTTAGCCATCTTCACGACTACTTCCTATGATGTTGCTACTGCTGTAGCCTTTTCCTACTTGGTTTCCTTCTGTGTCGCTTCGTGCGCTACTCGCACCTCAGCTTCTGCTATTTCCTTCCACCTTTTCTTGGCCAACTATACGATGCGCTGCTTGGCATCGTCTTTCTTCTTCTATGTTGTTGCCCTCTCGAGTTCTACAAGATCTGGGGTGCAGCATTCAGAGGCCATGCCTCCAAGACAGTGAAGATGGCGTCATCAGTGGCTACAAAGGGTAGATTTTTCCATTGGTTCGTCAGATCCTTGTGCGTCCTTATATAGATGTTGTGCATGTCTGCCTTTAATTCTGCAAAACTCTGCAGATTGTTGTACACCATGGGCGACAACTGAGGCTTACGGTTGATTCACATTCGGATGGTCATCTCCATGAGCACCCAGAAGATCTTGGTGTCGCGTATCCTTGTCGCATCCTTCTTGGCCCAGAGTGAAGTGTAGTTCGCAAGCTCTGATAAATCTCTGTCAATTATGGGGAATTGACTATCCTCCGGCAATTCCCCCACTATGAGCGCTATGGAAAACAACAACCATGCATATTGGAAGGTCTTACCCTGCTCTTGGGCTTCACAACAATTATCTAAGAATTCCATGCAGAGGAATTAAGACCAGCTAAACTGGACCCCCTCCGTGCACTGCTCGGCCAGTGCGACCACCAACGCAGGTACCTCGTCAGTGGGACACTTGCGCATAACTTTGTCTGCGTGGATTTAGGTTGCCACACCTACCGCTTTGTCCTTGATGCTAGATATGGCATATCCCTTCTTCTTCTTTTCCATATTGTACTTCATCTTCATGCCCTCTGCGAGGCCAAACCACTGCCCTTTCCTTTCGATATGGTCGCGGGGTCCTTTCCTTTGTATGGAAGCCGGGATGCAATGAATGAGGTCTGTTGTGATGGGGATGGGCTCCTCCAGCAATAAATACCCATCATGCACCAGGTGGAGCAGCTGCCTGATGATGAAAATGGATATTGGGGGGTGGTGGAAATGTGACACCCAAAGAAGGTTCAGCAGCCCGGCCTTTTCCACATCACGTAACCACTTCCACGGCTCTAATGTTGTGACCACCCCCACGGTGTTTTGCTTCATGAGGTTTCTAGTCTCTAGGTGAGGGAACTTCTCATGGTTAGCGAGGTCCCAATCTTCAAATTTCATGATCGACACGTGGCCCAGGTGCGTTCCTTCAAACATAATGCCATCTGGGAGGAGCAGGGTCTGAAGCGAACTCTTGGTCTCTTCCAGGTCCTTGGGCACTTTGGCCTTCCCTTTTCGTTAGGGGACATAGGCAGGCAGTTTTGTCATAGACAACATATGTTGAGTATCCACCTCCATGCCTTCGTCTTCTTCTTATGCGATAATAAGGGCCTGCAAATCTTCTTCTTAATCATATGTTTTTATTGTGACATATTTCCCCTTCTCTTCCATCAACAATTTGCTACGTAGTGGGTTCCATGGGGACACACGTACAAGAGCCATTTCTTGTTTATCCTTCTTGGGTCTTGGCGTATGCGGTGATTTTGGGATTTTTGCCACAATCCTAGCACCTTCTGGAACATCCTCCACAGTTAGGGCCTGCGCGGCTTCACCAGTGGTTACCTCTTCTATTCCCAGACCATCCTTAGTTGCTGTCATTGTAGTTGTGCTGCAATCTATCCCTCGCAAACTCAAGGGATCAATCAATGCTCAACTCACAATGCTTAGGGCTCTGCTCAATCGCTCAATTTGCAAATGACCAAGTGTTGTTTGCTGGGAATTTCTTTGCATTTTATAACGCTTTTTGAATTTGAATTCGACCATTCCCCCCAATTTCGGTTCATTAATTCTTTCTTGGCAGCAGATTTTCTCAAATCTTGCCTATAAATCGTGTCTTAGATGCCTGCCACCCGCTCCATTTGGCCTCAAGTCGAGCATCCCATCGTGAATAGTCACTTCAACGGTCACTTTCTAGCCAACCCACACGGCAGCGCAGCCCTCCGTGCACAGTTGCAGACCTTGTGACTCTCTGCTTCTGCGTGCATCTCCAATATCGCGTAGCTCCTGGGTAGAATAGTTTATAGTCCTGCGCTCCCTCCCAACTACCTGGAGCGCTAAGACTACCCTTCCCTTGGCTAGTTGGGTGGTTAGACCACCCGTGTAGAGCTCCATCTTGTCCTCCATCACGGTTCTTGGAGAATACCCACCTTCTATTGATGTGGTTGGCATCGTGCACTTCACCATTTGCAACATGCTACCTTGGTCCAATCCAAGGCATTAGACTAACTAATTCGCGACGATAGTTCTTAAACTTGTTCGTATGATTGTATGCACCTTGCCTTACCATCATAGTTTTTTTGGAGAGGAAATCTTCCTTTATCTCATCCTCCAGCTTCTTGACCTTCGTGTCCATCAAAACTCTTTTCTTTCGTAACCGTACCATTTCTTTTTCAAGTTCACGGACTATAAGGTTTCCTTGTTTGATTTCTAACTTAAGTTCTATGTGTTCTATTTCGTGTGGCTGTGCGATTCCTTCTTTTCGAGCTTCGCGAAGTATCGTATCTATGGGTGCTGCTATGCATAGACTAAGATTTGCATCATCCATAGGGATTATAGCATCTGCTTCATACTTCAGCGTCAGAAGTGCCTGTGCGGTCAGGGTTTTGCACATGGTCCTATAAGGCCATAGAGTCGCTAGTACATGCAGGTCCCAATTAGTGTGTCTCACATGGTGGACCCTATTCAGTACTACGCATACTTTGTCAAAGGCTTCCACGCGGATAATCTTCGGCACTTGGTCTTATCATACTTCGTCATTCGCACCATCGTCTTGCCCGCTCCTACTTGTTGATCTCATTTCCTTATCGTGAGGATGGTGTGCATTCATGTAGGTTGCGTACCATATGCCTGTACCCATCTGGAGAGGTGGGCGTACAGGCTATTTTTTCCATCATACCCAGCTTTCATCCACATTTGAGGCTTCCAAACCACATGAGCATCATCCTTCTGCATTCGTGCCAATCCTCAAAACTTCCTTGATGTGTACCCCACCATCTTTCCGGTGTAGCGTGCAGTGCCGATTTCAGAGTGTCAAAATGCTACTATTCTCGCACTTCTTTTTCAAATTTTTTTAGAAAATCATCCACTACTATCAACCCATCATACATAGGTAGATCTCTTGTTTCCATTGCGACACAGTGTAGTGACCTTATCATCATGTTGCAGTTGAGCGTCATTACTTCGTGTAACCAGTTCTGCCATCGTCCTATCTCTCGTCTGAATCTGAGGTGCAGGAGCTTTCACGCTCCCACGAAATCCTGCCATCTGCTGTTGGATTCACCCTGTCCTGCTCTCGAGTAGTTATCTTGTAGATACAATCTCAAAAATCATCTTGCATTTTTTTAGATTTACCACTCCATTCATGTCAGTGGCCCAATCTATTCCTAGTAGCGCAAGATAGGGATTGCTGTCATCAACAATCTCTATCACTTTGAAATATGCAAGCGCACTCTCACCTTCGATATCTACTGTTATTCCTTTCAATCTTCCCATAGGTAGGATCTTTTGCTGGTTCGCCATTCACAATTGAGTATGAGACCATTGCAATGCGGGCCTGCCCATGCACTCCCATGTTTGCTTTGGCAGGACGTTTGCGTTCGATCCTAGATCCAGAATTACTTGATCCATTTCATATCACCCGATCTGTGCAAGCAATCTCATCGCTCTTCATGTTCACATTGTGTGCTTCCCCATCTTTTGAACTACGTGCGGTTCTCCTAGCGTAGTTCCAACACATCTAGTGTTGAGTTCTTGCAGCCCCTTCACATCCTTCTTGTCACGCAACAACTTCATTCATGTCTCCAGAAAGGTAGCGAGCATTGATGGCTCCGTTTTTGGTTCCAATTTATTTTTACTACCTGAAGTGGAGGCCTCTGCGAAGCTCTTCTTAGCTTCCATGAATGTCTCCTTCGCGCGCTCCAAATCAAATTTAGGTTCCTTTGTTGGAGCCTTGTAAACCCAGGCATTCTCTTCGGGCTGCTTACCTTTGTCATCCCCTATTGTAATACCACTTTGGAGCACAATATTTACATTCAGCTCTTCCTCATGTGGCTCATACCTCATCATTTGCAAGTTCTGAGTCATGGGAGGTTAGAGTGTTCCTTTATCGCACAACCTCGCTATCAGCGTGGGACAGTCCTCCATTTCATGATCAAACTAGGTACAATAGATGCATGATGGTCTCATCAGGTTTGTACAATCACGGGCATAATGCCCTGGCCCTCAGCAATTGTAACTAATCAGTTGTCTGCGACCTCTTCTTGGCCCCATTCCATCTTGACCTCGTCCGCTCCCCCGAAATCCAGTGCATGTCATCCCTGCATTTTGATCAAGGGCTCGCATTTTGGTTTGAACTCTGTAGGTAGGAGTACGATCCATCATCAGTTCATAACTTCTATAGGTATGCTCATCATGGCCTATTGAACTGTAGAAATTATAAAACAACTGTTGGGACGTTTGTGTATACTTCTGTAATATATGGCAGTTATTTGTAGCATGCTTCCCTCCTATCTAAAAAATTGCGCACCATAATGCAGGTGTTGCACTCAGTCCTACTTGTGCCTCTGGTCTCAATGGAATTGGTCCTCCTCTTGCTAGGTAGTTCGCGAAGACTAGACAATGGTCCTTGTCATGTCCCTGGCCCTTACACTTTATGCACCATACCTCCTCGTGCGCTTCTGGGCGAGATATCCTGTCTTGTTTCAAACTCTGCATCTCAAGGCTCAAGTTTTTCAACTACGTGTGGATCTGTTGGACTCCCAAGTTACGATCTTGTATCAGGGTCTCATGCAATCTCATTGCAATCTCCAAGGCCTTGGTCTGAGTTGACAACTTTTGCTATGATAGTGCATTCCTTAGATGTGGCATTAGCGATGCTACAAACTATGCGTGGTGTTGCCCATCCATCAAGGTCATGTTGGCTTCACGAATCATACACTTTAGTCTTTGATCCAACTCCCAGGGGGTCTTTCTTGGAAGCATTGTGATTTCCTTAAATCTGATAATCAATTGTCTTTGATTTTGGCCTGCTAAATTCCCTATTTAGCGTAGCTTGGATATCCGCGAACCCTGCATTTAGATTGTCATTGGAATGCTTAATGTACCATGTTAGTGCACAATCTTGTAGAGTGCTAATCAACATTTCTTTCTTTATGTTGTCATCTGTGACACCCTGCGCTTCCCATACAGCCTTTACCATGAACCAAAACTGGTCCATATCTTTGTTCCCTACTCATTTGAACACTGACAACTTTATCACACTTGCCATATTGAACTGTGGTGGTGGCGGAGGTGGTGTGGGTGAGGATGGGGGTGAAGATGGTGAAATTGGTGGTAGTGTAGGCGGAGGTCGTATGCGCGGAATTTGCTGCCTTATCAGACTGATCACACTTCTTGGTGAAAATTTTGCGAGCTCCTCCTCGCTTTCCTGTGGAGGTGAAATCAAGGGACTAGTCTCTAATTCTACGCTACCTTTGCTTCTGTAGATCCTCCCACTCACGGTCCTTTGAGGAAGCATCGTTCTACCTTTCTATAACTGACTGAAGTATCTACCATAGACGCAGTGATAAAGCCTCCTATAATTCGATCGAGCCAATGGCCCATAGCACGCGTGATGTTATCTTCTGATGCTTCCAGTCTACGCATCAGATCTAGAGTCCACACAATAGGCTTGTCGAGCCTACACCTTCCTTGACTGTTTGCTAGCTTCGCGATCCACTCGTACAACTTAGTGGGGAAGGATGTATAGAAAATTTTGTGGATTTCCGTATATAAGTAGCAACCTAACCACTCTTCCTTTGATAATCGTAGATTCCTGTTTTCCTACGCTGCGAACTCGTGAATTTTTCTTTCCAGCCACTATTCAATTCCTTTCTTTGTCAGATTCCAGTGATATGACATCGGACATCTCTTATGCAGATCCTGGTCTGGGCAACAAAACCATTTGTTGGCTTATTGGGCCTGACCTAGGTTCAGAGTTGATTTAGCCAAAGAAATCTCAGTACTACTGGCCCTTTCGGCAACAGTCTGCAGAGCGTGGATTGAGGTCTCACCTGAAGTAGTATGGGAGGGTGCTAGAACCAGGTTTCCACACCCTGAAGATGTCTGATGAGTTCAAGTGGTCTGCGGTTTGACCCTATGCACAAGTTCCTTCGCACACTTTCCCATACCTCGCAGCTTGAGATACTACCTTTGCGCAACCCTACTCAAGGGTTGAGTGCTCGCTTTTGCATTATAACCCAAGACCTTATTGATATTCCAATGTTAGTTGATTATCTTAGCCTACTTGCATGCTTTAAGTTATACTTAACAATATAAACCATTCATATAGGTGTGTGCAGTAAATGAATAGTATATTCACAAATTATATCAAACATGCATTAAATCAAGAACAGATACACATAATTATGGTAAAAATTCTCTTTATTAATTATTTCCTCAGTTACAGACTCGACTTTGCCCTACGCACTCAGCTACAGGGGTTTGGGCACTCAGCTGCGGACTACTAGGCCTTTGCGCACTCAACTACAAAGACTTATCCTACCCTATGACCCAAAGACACACTTCACTCAGTCACTTAGACTCTTTCCTCTCTACTACTTATCTCTTACACTTAGAGCCTTGCTCTATTTATACAATCCCATGGTTTGCGGACCATGGGTAGGCCAACATTACATTACAAAAATAGGGTAGACAACCCTGTGAATTTATCATACTTTTGCGTCCTGCGCTCACAATTCATGGAGCTTGAAAACCAAATTTGGTCAAAACATGGGATTTGAGCCCCAAAACATGCCTTGGGGGGATTCCATGCCCAACGAGATTTATTGTTATAACATCATTTATCACCCTTATATACTCGATGCTCTCAGTCAAAGCCTTGGGCAGCCCTTTCCCTTTAGACTGTTCCAATTATTAAAAAACTTTATTTTAAATTCCATACGTGACTTTGCCCTTCAAAAAGAGCATACACACGCGGGTCCTATTATACCCACCCCCAGTATACGATTTAGTATATGAAAAAAAAATCCCTATTTTATGGGTGGGGTTTATGGGCTACACTGGAAGCCTACCTATAGGAGCTTGTGGCTTAAATGTATCCCAATTGAAAAAACTATTTTGAGGTTATATAAATACACCTCATTGGGAAGGCCTAAGGGGAGAGAAATATAGGATATTGATATTATATCCAAATTAGTCTCTAATGAAGTCTGATTTATCCCTCTGCCTCATGCACTCCCAGCTATAGGAAACCCTTGTTTCCTCATAGAGATGTCCATCTCTTTTATATGGCATCCATGTGTATTCATTTGAAAGAGGATTGTCGAGGCTTGTGCTGGATGAATCTAGAGGAAGGTTTTGCTTGGAGCTGTGGGCAAATCAAGTTGTATTCTTCCATATTACTTTGCAGTCATTAATAAAGAAGCTCTATCTTGTTCCTAATGTTATGATATTAATGCTTTAGTTCACTTTTTAATCTAATGATGTATGATTTCATGTTATCTATATAATATATATATTATATATATATATATATATATATATATATATATATATATATATAGCGAGAGAGAGAGAGAGAGAGAGAGAGAGAGAGAGATATGCTGATATGATCTAACGTCTATATCGCGAGCTCCTTCTCACTTTCCCACAGAAGTGAAACCGAGGGACTAGTCTCTAATTCTATGCTAGCTTCATTTATGTAGATCCTACCACTCACGGTCCTTTGAGGAAGCATCGTTCTACCTTGCTATAGCGGATTGAAGTATCTACCATAGACTCGGTGACAAATCCTCCTATAATTCGATCGAGCCAATGGTCCACAGCACGCGTGATCTTATCTTTTGATGCTTCCAGTCTATGCACTAGCTCTAGAGTCCACACAATAGGCTTGTCGAGCCTACACCTTCCTTGAATTTCTGCTAGCTTCGCGATCCACTCATACAACTCAGTGGGGAAGGATGTAAAGAAAATTTTGTGGATTTCCGTATATAAGTAATAAACTAACCACTCTTCCTTTGATAATCGCAGATTCTTGTTTTCCTACGTTGTGAACTCATGAATTTTTCTGTCCAACCACTCTTCAATTCCTTTCTTTGTCGGATTCTAGTGATATGACATCAGACATCTCTTATGCAGATCCTGATCTAGGAAACAAAACCATTTTTTGGCTTATTGGGACCTGACCCAGGTTCAGAGTTGATTTAGCCAAACAAATCTCAGTAGTACTGGCCCTTTCAGCAACAATCCACAGAGCACGGATTGAGGTCTCACCCGAAGTAGTATGGGACGGTGCTATAACCAAGTTTCCACACCTTGAAGATTTCTGATGAGTTCAAGTGGTCCACAGTTCGACCTTGCGTGCAAGTCACTTCGCACACTTTATCATACTTCGCAACTTGAGATATTGCCTTCGTGTAGCCCTACTTAAGGGCTGAACGTTGCGCTTCTGCGTTATAACCCAAGACCTTATTGATATTCCAATGTTAGTTGATTATATTAGCCTACTTGCGTGCTTTAAGTTATACTTAACAACATAAACCATTCATATAGGTGCATGCAGTAAATAAACAGTATATTCACAAATTATATCAAACATGCATTAACTCAAGAACAGATACACAAAATTATGGTAAAACTTTTGTTTATTAATTCTTTCCTCGGTTACAGACTCGACTCCGCCCTGCGCACTTAGCTGCAGACTACTAGGCCTTTGCGCACTCAACTGCAGAGCCTTCTCCTACCCTATGACCCAAAGACACAATTCACTTAGTCACTTAGACTCTTTCCTCTCTACTACTTATCTCTTACACTTAGAGCCTCGCTGTATTTATACAATCCCATGGTTAGCAGACCATGGGTAGGCCAACATTACATTACAAAACTAGGGTGGACAACCTTGTGACTTTATCATACTTTTGCACCCCGCGCTCGAAATTCGTGGATCTTTACAACCAAATTTGGTCAAAACATGCCTTGGGGGGATTCCATGCACAACAAGATTTATTGTTATAGCATCATTTATCACCCTTATATACTTGATGCTCTCAGTCAAGGCCTTGGGCAGCCCTTTCCCTTCAAACTTGTTCCAATTATTAAAAAACATTATTTTAAATACCATGCATGACCCTACCCTTCAAAAAGAGTGTACACATGCGGGTCCAGCTATGCCCACCCCCCATATATGATTTAGTATATGAAAAAAATACAAAATTCATATTTTATGGGCGGGGTTTATGGGCGGGGTTTATGGGCCTACCTACAAGAGCTCGTGGCCTAAATGTATCCCAATTGAAAAAACTATTTTGAGGTTATATAAATACACCTCATGGGGAAGGCCTAAGGGGACAGAAATATATGATATTGATATTATATCCAAATTAGTCCCTGATCATGTCTAATTTATCCCTTTGGCTCATGCACTCCTAGCTATAGGAATCCCTTAGTTCCTCATAGAGATGTCCATCTCTTTTATATGGCATCCATGTGTATGCATTTGAAAGAGGATTGTCGAGGCTTGTGTTGGATGAATCAAGAGGAAGGTTTTTCTTGGATTTGTGGATGAATCAAGTTGTATTCTTCCACATTCTTTTGCAGTCATCAATAACGAAGCTCTATCTTATTCCTGATTTTATGATATTAAACGATTTAATTCACGTTCTAATCTAATGATGTATGATTTCATGTTTTATATATATTATATATATATAATATATATATATATATATATATATGTTGATATGATCTAATGTCTATATCTTGTACATGCTTTAAACTATTGCTAGTAGATATGTTTTTCTTGAATAAGTTGCAGGTTTTTGAAGCATTGGAGGAAGCAGCGGGTTTGGACCCTACAGGAATGACCTCAAACGTAGGACCTTTGGGTACTACCTCTTCTTCCCACTTTAGTAGTTTAAGCATTAGGACTGCTTGTTTTCTTGCTTCTTGTTGGTGTATGCCCTTTGATTTGTTGGGGTTCTCAACCAAGACCCTAGGGTCTATTATTCCCATAATAGAATTGGTGACTCCATTGGGGAATACATCTGGTATTTCCTAGTTCGGGTTGTTTCTCTATGATTTGGGCCTTCTTGTTTAGTTTCTTGTTTTTCCAGTACCTTTGACTTGTTTGTAACTTGGGAAAAATGTATTATCTTCTAGATCAGGCTTAATTTTTTTTTCTTTGCTGACTTTTCTATATGTAATTTTTAGTTCACACAGTCATGTATACTCGTGCTTTTGTCCAAATAAACACGCGTATACGCGTGTTTCCTTGAGAACAGTCACGTATATATGTGGATCCGTCACTGCAAAGTCATGTATGACTGGTTTTGAATGAATTTTTCAAACGTTGAGTCCAGTGAAGGGTTTTGCCTGATTTTTATTGCCTCTGTTTAGTCATTAATTGTCTGGAATAGTCTTTCTTCTTGCAGATTTTTGGTTTCCTATCTCTCTTTGTGGAAAACCCTAGTCAACCTAAGTTTTTCCTTTTGGTGAAGTGTCAGTTTCTGCTTTTGGGTTCAAGGCTTCTCAATGAATTTATTGGTTGTTCTGAGCTTTTGGAATAGAGAATTGGTCTCAATTCACTTATAACCCAGCCTTTACATTGCTTTGCCTTGCTTTCTTGAAAGTTGACATCTTTGGTTTTTTCTTGGTTTTTTGAGAAAGTCCTTGCAATCTTGAAAAGTTTTCTTGGTCTTCTTGAAATCTTTCTTGTTTGCTGGAGTTTTTATGCTGATGTTCAGATGATTTTGTTTGAGTTTGTAGCCTCTTTTCACTGTAAGTCTCATCATGCTTATGATTCCTATGGCTTGTGAAATTTGAAGTTCTTTATGCTTGAATTTGATCTTGAAGTCTTTAGTAGTTTTTGTTTTCTCGAAAACTCATTGTGTCCTTACAAATAAAAAATACAAAAACATTGTTTTGTTGCCTTTATTTTTCTTTTTTGGTTTTTTTTGGTCTTCTTATCATTTAGAGCAAGTGTGAAGTATTTTCATTAGGTTGAATTTGCTTGATTTTGGGAAATGTTTGAGATTGAATTTGTTCTTCCTTTTGTCAAGTTTTGGCTTCTTGATCTCTTTGAGAAACACATTGGCTTGCTCTCAAAGTAGTCCTTAGAATCTTGCATTTAGAAACTTTAGTTTTTATTAGGATAGTTGCACTGTAAGCGTTTTTAGTCTTTTTGTAGATTTTAAGTGTGTGAGAATGTGTTTTAAAGAAGAAAAATAATTTTTTACTTTCATAGTTTGTTCGTAGAACCTTGTAGAAATCTATTTCATCGAAGAGAAAAAAAAATGCATGTGCATGTAGCCAAGTCCTCTATTGATTTCTTTTTTCATCCATAACATCATAAATTTTCACTTCCATTTTACCATTGACTTAAGAAAAGCCATTAAAATCAAGCACTAAAATTAAAATGAACTAGATTTTTTTGATTTTGTCATAGTTACACCAACTAGTTTAGGTCATTTAGGGCCTTGGAATAGGTGTGTGGAGAGTTAAATATCCAAGGCCTCTCTAAATGTAAACATAGAAGTTGATTAAAATAGTGAAATCCAATGTCGTGAAGTTGACCGGGAAAGCTCTTCTCTTATGGGAGTGAAGCAAGAGGGTGAGTGAAGGTAGGGAAGAGAGATACCCCCTCCCCTCTCCTACTTGTTGGATCCCAATCAAAGACTATTACGGTCGGCTTCCGATACAAATTAGTGACTTTAGTTGCCATTCCTAGGGACCACATAGGTGACTGGAGGGGGGATAACTATGGTACCTGAGGCAAACATTGTATCATTCTCATTAGTACTTTTGGAGGGTGCCCTTGAGAAGCTTGGGTACTTGCACCGGCAAAGGATTTTGATTGGAGGTCAGTTTAATTGTTTATGTTACCTTCACTAGTAGGCTTGGGCCGTCATTATCCCAAACTATCTTTGGAAGGTCCTTTACTTCAATTTCTTGTATTTTGGTGTCCTGTCCTAATCACCCTGAGTGGAAATACCTTAAGGTTGCTTGATTGATTGTGTATTTAGGGACATTTTAGTGAGTTCTCTTTGCTCCTATATTCCCATTGCTTTATAATTTTTTTAGTCTTTACAAGTTCTCTAATAATTAAAAGTGGTTGATCAACCAGTTCGTCAATCCAAGAGGCTTCGTGGGATGTCATCTATGAGTGCCGAGCCTTCTTCTAGAAGGCATAGGAGCAACTATGTTGGTGATTTTCAGTCAGTAGCAGTGAATGAATCAAAGATTGATCCTCCACTTTAGGCTATAGTTTCACAATGTAGACCTTGTGTAAGTTGTCATTTGGAGAGGAATACTCCAGTCCTTTCTAGGGTTCTCTTCCAGTCAGAAGTCGAAGTTGAGGTTGAAGAGATTCCTGAGTCCCCTGTGGCTCCTTCTTCACCTCTTCCCCCCAATTATCTAGATGTTCTATTCTATGTTGGGACCCCGACTCACAAGCTGGAAAGCCCTAGTTTTTATCGTCCTTTTCTTTTGATGGCCATTTCTAGGAGTACATATCCAACTATGAGTGCTACTAGTATGAAGAGTCCTCTTTTAGTTCAAGGAGGAGGTACTATTGTGATATCTACTATCACTCCTAGTACTGAAATATTTGTCTTTACCTCCATTCCATCCTTATTTGGGATCGCTTCCTTTCTCTGCTCAAGGTTAACATTATAATCCTTTTCAAGGCTGGACTAACCCTTCTTTTATTGGTTTACAATTCGGGAGCCAATTTTCTTTTGGTCAATAGTGGAACATGCCTTGCTCCTCCGTAAGTACCTTTAAGGGTTATTATCCCTTCGCCAATGCATGGAACCCTTACCAAGGGCTATCCTCTCCTTTTAATATTTCACATAGGGGAAATTTTCCTAGTTATGGTAACCTTTCGGCAAGAGTTGGTCAAACTCTGAATTTTTCTAGACCACAAGGTTTTCCTTATGGTTCAGTTTCTTCTATGAACAATCCTTGGCAACATGGTGCCTCTACAAATCCAGGATATTATTTTAAAATATTGGGAATACTACTCATGGTGGGTGGAATTCTCAAGCTCGCTCACGCTTACCATTCCTTAAAACCCTAAATTTGCCAAATCTCTCAAAATTGACGAATGATTTGATCTGATATAATTTGTATTGGCCTCTAGTTCCCACCAAAATTCCATCAGATATTCCAAAATTCGAAGGAAAGTCTAGGGAGGATCCAGCTGACCATACAACAACATTCCATTTATGGTGTTCATCTAACTCCCTAATTGATGATTAAATCAAGCTGAGGTAATTCTAACACAGCTTAACTGGAAATGTTGTTAAATGGTATATAGAGCTTAATGAGGGTACCTTTGCTTCATTTGGTGAATTGGCTACTATTTTTGAACCATTTTTAGTTGCTTGTTCGATATAATGCTGGAACCGAGCTGTTGGCTAGTTTCCAACAAGATAAGGCAAATCACATTTCTGACCATATTCAGGAATGGAAAAGAAGGAAGAGGCTCATTAAAGCCTATATTCCTAATGAATTCCTTCTCGAATGGTTTTTAAAATCTTTGCAACCAGAAATGTCTAAGGATGTGTCACGCTCCGGGTTATTCACCAAAGAACAAGCTATGTTTAGATCCCAACAATTAAAACTTATATATTCTTAGTCTAGGATTCTTAAAAATATTTTTCCTGATGCTCCCCGATCCAAGATCATTTTAGCCAAACCAAATCCAGGTCCCCATGCTGATGGGATAGTCATATCAATAGATAATAGCATGGCTAACCTTCTAAGTCAATTGTAACATTTGTCTTTACAAACTGCTATTTTAATTTAGGCATCATCTTTAGTGCCTATGCCTTCTCAAACTTAAGCTATTAACGTTGTCCAAACTTCTAACCCCAAATGAATTCAACAATTTGATGGGAATAAGAAGGGATGTGGTAAGAAGAAAGATAAGGATGGGAAGGGTAATGTGAACAAACCTAGTAATAATACTAGGGAGGGTAAAAGGGAGTCCAAAATGAAAGTTAAGTTTCCTTGCAAATTGTACAATGGAGACCATTTAACTCATCGTCTCCCTAAGATTAAAGACGCTTAGCTCTTGTTAGTACAATGGGGTTCTTCTAGCTCCTAGGTGGTTTTAACTAACCCTTTTCCCCAACGGAAGAAAATGTTTGCTGGCGTGAATGCTAATACTAGAAACCCCTTAGGGGGAAACCAGGAAGGGGAAAATCCATCGAATGTATACATGATGAGTTCTCATGTTGATGTTGCAACAAGATCACATGATTATGGTGTATCGGAATCCTCTAAGGCTAAGGTCACTCTCGATGTTCCAGATCCGCTCCATATTGAGACGCCCGCCATTCAGCCTATACTTCAAATGCCAAAATGCTTTGTAAAATGTTCTATAAGTAACCCTAATGCCAAGGTTGCCCAAAACTACTCCATTGTTGAAGATATGGCTCAAAGTCCTTGTGTGATGTTTGTGTTAAGGTACTCCAGTCGTGTCCATCACAAAGGAGTGCGTTGCTCATTGCGATCGGGGCTATAGATCCGAAAAAATCTTTTATTGTTACCTTTGACCTATCAAATATTAAGAAGAGACTACCTCATCACATGGATTTCTAGATTAAATCTACATATCAAAAGATCTATATCTTTCAAACTGTAGTTGATGAGGAAGCTTCCACATGTGTTATGTCTATTGCACATTGGAAAGCTATTGGATCTCCTCAAGTTGTTCCTTCACCTACTCTCTTGACTACATTTTATGGTCATTCTCATAGGCCACATGGAATTATTCCATCCTTCCCCATTTGTGTTGGGGGCAAGGTGGTCAATATCGAGGTGGAAATAGTCGATGAAAATTTGGATTATAATCTTCTATTGGGACGAAATTGGATTTATGAAATGGATACCATTGTATCATCATTATTTCACATCTTATGCTTTCCCCATGAATCGATAATTGTTACTATTGATTAGATGGAATATTCTCCGAAGTAATCCAATGCATCCTCTGATTATTCCATTCCCTTCGTGAATAAATCCAAGCAAACTATTAATAATTTAGGAGTCGGAATGTATTCTTGATTGTTGCACTAAAAATTGTCACCTTGACATTCTGCTATCTGTGTGAGTTCATTACCACTCATACTTTCCTCCTCTTCAAGTCTAAAACATTAGTTCCTCATATCAAGTCTTGAAAATAAGAGAAAATCTCTCAAATTTTTTTAGAACTCTGGTTCCAAAGTTTCTCTTTGTCTTACTTGCGGTCTTGCATCTAATGGTCATGTCTCCAGCGCACCTAACTGCACTGTCTCTGTGTTAAAGGTGTGGACCCCTGTAAAAGTTAAAAAGGCGCAAGTATACTCTGAGAAAACTCACTTTCAATTATTTCTAGAAGCTTCTGGAAGGAATCTTAAGGTGGCAAGTTCGCTCTTTTAAGGTTCATATAACCCATACCTTAAGGAGTTAACCCCTTGATGTGAGGAGCTTATTCCTTTGAAGGACGATTCTATCCCTTCATAGGTGGAGTTGTGACCTCCTCCTCTGCACTATAAAAATAAGCATTGAGCTGGTTAACTGGTTAGAGTTAGAAGCTTAGTATTTTTTGAGGTAAAATGGTTTTGGAACTTAGTCTTCTTTAGTTGAGTTTTTATGAGGAGAGATTACATACCTCTATGTATCTCATTTGGAGAGTGAAAGACTTGTCAAAGTAAAGGAAATTCCTGTTTCGGACCCCAGGAAGAACTTGTTCAACATCAAGGCTGAAATGGTTTTAAAGTTCTTCTACTATTTAAAGTTAATACAAATATATTTGTTTTTCTCAATAATCTGTTAATTCTTTATTTATTTTATGGATTCCTTGATCACCATAATAGGCATGATTTATAATATTTGCTATGCAGGTGCTATTTAATGTTTGCTTGTTTGTGATTGTAGGTCTTCAAAGGTAACTCTTTCAAACGACTGGAGGATGACTACTACGAACAAGCACTGGATCTAAGGTAGGATCTTAACACCTTTGTAGTATTTACTTATAAATCACATATGTCTAGAGAAAGACAAGTTTGTTTGCCTGTTTGTTGCTAGACTATATTTTGATACTAGGGAGATTGGTCTTGTCTGCAAGATCGATTTATACGGCCAACAAATTGGCGACTCTGCTAGGGAAAGTATTTGATTTTTGGTTTTCCTTTGTTTTGACTTGAGAAAATTGTTTTTTTATTTTTATTTTTTATTTTTATTTTTATTTTTATTTTTTTATTTTTTATTTTTTTTTTTTATTTTTTATTTTTTTTTTTTTCGGGTTTTTGATTGTGTATACTCTTGGGTAGCTTTGAAATAGTGAATTTTTTTTGTTATTTTTTTTTTTTAAAGTTTTTTGGGGGACCGCACTTTGTCTTCATTGACTTCATAGACAGTGTGGACATCTCCACATTTTCCTTGAGTAAATAGTGCGGGACCGCACCTGTTGCTTCTGGAGTCTGTGGACCCTGTAAATGTTTTTGAAAAACTTAAGATATCTTCTTCTAGTTAAGTTTAAGTTTGATTTAGGATTTTTAGTGTCTACCCAGATCTGTATTTTTCTTGTCAAAAATCTCTTTCGAGTGAGTTCCGATAGTATTTTTGTTTTGAATGATTTTCTAGAAGTTTTTCATGCTTGAAGTGGTTTTCACTTTGTCTCTGTAGTGACTCAAAAACCAAAAGCTTGAGAAACCTTAGATCACCCTGGTATCTTTTTGTCTTCTTGTTGAGTCTGACTTGGTTGTAAAATATATCCTTCGTGAGAAATAGATTTAGTTTTCTCATTGCAAATCTTTGAACAAACTTTGTTATAAGTTCTGAATTTCATTTTTACAAAATAAAACATATCTAGATGTTTTTTGATTGGTTTGTTATTCTGTGCAAATGAATCCTTAGTTTACTGAACAACTAAGTAAAATGTCCTCAAAAAAGAATCAAATTTTTTATTCAATTAAATTTTTAAAGTTTTTAGATCTCAAAATTAGTTTTTTGTAGTTTCGATTGTTTTTCTAGAACTTGTAGATCTCTTTTGAAGCAAATTGTTTTTTTTGTAGTTTCAAGTTTTGAAAAGTGAAAGGAATTTATTGTGAGCATTAATTATTTGTCTCATTTTGAGTTCTTATTAAAAACAAAAAGATCTTCTTTCCATTTCCATGTTGAAATAAAGAATTGTTTCTTAAAGAATTGCATTCTCGAACTCTTTCTTTTAGCTAGAATTTAATTGAAAGAAAAACGAATTGTTATCATTTTAGGTGCATATTTTTTAGTGTGTTTGGATTCGAGTCTTCACACCATCAAAGTTTCATTTCCATACCTATTGATTTAAAGAACAACCCATAAAAGCAACGCTTAATTATAATTGATCTAGTAATCTTTTCTATTTCTAGGGCTCTTATCACCAATATAGCTTAGGCTAGTATCTTGGAGTAGGGAGTAATTAACTCTCCAAGATAGTTAAAACAAACAAGTAGATACATCTTGTGGTAGGAAATAAATCCAATTGTAATTGATACGTTCTGGGAAGATTCTCTTAAAGGAGTCAATCGCGAGATCATGTCCGAACCTTTGAGACAATCAATTCTATTTCATTGGGAAAGATAGAAGATCTATGCGTATTATAAACGGTAAACCTTAGATTAACCATTGTCAAGGAGCCTGGGGTCACTTGTTGGTAAACCTTGGATTGACCATGTCGAGGAGCCTTCAAGGGGATTGAGCTTTGTTACTCTACCATTGTGTGTAGAATCAGATTGTAGACAATCCCCCAAGTTGTATTTTTCGATGTTGGTAACCTTAGTGTCCATACACTTAAGATTATTTCCTAAGGTGACGGTGAAGGAAAGATCTCACTGTACTTGGAGTAGATGTCGACTAGACTCACTTGGACTCTTTGGGGGGTTCTCTTCATTCGAGATGGTTTTGTGAAGAAACTTTTGCCAGTTTGTTTCATTAAGCATGTTGTCGGGGTAACTGTTCCAACCACCCTTTCTATATTAAACTTCTACTAAGTTGGATTTCATCACCGACTAGCATTTTTAGTACGGGAAGTTACTGTTTATGTGTGGTTTGAACTCTTAGATTTTTAAGGCATGTGATTTAGCTGTTTGTTTCTTTATAGACTTTAGGTTTTTTTATTGAAATTTTCTTTGTTTGCGTGTTATTAATTAATATTTAATCGTGGCCGAATTACCGAGACAATCTCATAGACTTCAGGGGAAACCTCCTGAGTATACACCAAGCCAACTTGAAGGGCTGCGATCTCTCATATCACCTAGTGACAGTGGAGTTGGATCACCAGAAGCCGTATAGTCATCTCTAATTGTTCATCCTCATTATCAAACACAAACAATAGAGCATATTCAAGAGCCAATTTCATTTTCCGAAGTTACTGGTAGTATTTCTCCTTCCAGTGAATTAGATGAAGAACTTGAAATTTCTGAGCCTAACACTAAACCTGCTATTTTGGAACCATCTTCAGGATTTGTTACTCCAACTTCTAGTAGTCTTGGTTCACCTAGGGTAATAAATATCATTACTCAAAATCTTCCTTCTGGCCTCATTTCTATTGAATAACTTGTTAGTCCAGACGAAGATGTAGCTCTTCCCAAAAACTAATAGACTTTAAATCTTAGGGAGCGTGAATCAATATTCTAGAGTCCTTTTAGTAGTGACGGTTGGTATTTATCATTGACAAAATTTTTAGAAAACCCAGGTCTTAGTTTTTCACCACCTCGAATTCCTTCTCATCCTACACCAAGAGGTTATTATCCTTCATCGATCATGTCAAGACAGTCATCTATGTTTTCCCAACCACCGGAAACATTCTTATATGGCGGTCCTTCTGTTCCTTCAGGGTACCAGTCACTCTTTGGTACTTTTTGAGGAACAACTCCTCGACCGACCGAACAAGAGTTATCATCTGGTAGTAATGGAACTCAAATGTTGAACTCAGAGCTAATCCATATGATGTTTAGTAGTATTCCAAATCCTCAATCTCAAGGTAGTTAGTTACCACCTAGGGGGCAACTCCAAGGTAGTCAGTTACCACCTGGGGGGCAACCTCAAGGTAGTCAGTTACTGCCTGGGGGGCAACCCCAAGGTAGTTAGTTACCGCCTAGGGGGAAACCTCAAGGTAGTCAGTTACCGCCTGGGGGCAACCCCAAGGTAGTCAGTTACCACCTGGAAGGCTACCTTAAGGTTTTCAACCTTCAGGACAGTATATACCCCAAGGTCAACCCCAGACTTAGTATATTCCTTAGGATGCTTATCAACCCCAAATTTAGTATGTGCCTCAGGGTTATCAACCTCAAGGTTAGTACTCAACTCAAGGTTTCCAACCGCCTTTTGGTTAATCATGTTTACAAGGAGTTGGAAATGTACCACTTAATTATTAGACCTACGTTCAACCAGGTTATGGTCCTCCATATGCACAACCTTTTATGGGTCCATTCCCCGCAATGAACATGGTGTGGAATTTGTCTCAAACTCAACAGACTATGCAACCTAATGTGCAGTTACCTAGTCAACCTGGACAACCTTTAGTTTCTGGTCCAGCCTAGTAATCTATCCAACCTACTGTTCAAATCCCTGCACCTAGTTTAGTTCAGTAGCCTAGGCCTAGCACACCTCAGACTCCGCCTCAAACTGCTGCAACTTATGTTCAACCTACAACACCTGTTTCTGGAGTATCTGTAGCTCCGGTTTCTACTATCCCTGCATCAGTGCAAATTCATCAAGTCTCTGTGCCACAGTCAGGACCTACAGTTTAGACTTCGGTCCAGATGCCTGCAGGACAAGCTGGTACAAGTATGATTCCCACAAGTCAACCGCAATTCATCTATCAACCGTACCAGGGACAATATCAATTCGTTCCTACTTTACAAAACCCAGTTTATGACTTATCAGGAGAGGATCCGTCAAATCACATTATGACTTATCACCTCTGGTGTGCATCTAATTCAATCATTGATGATTCAATTAGATTGTGTCTTTTTCAATGAACTCTTATTGGTCTTGCCGCCAAATGGTAATTTGAGTTACCATGAGGCTCTTTTAATAATTTTAATCAGTGAGCCACTCCTTTATTAACTCATTTTCAGTTTCCTGTCAAATACAACAATGGCATGGAATTGTTAACTTCACTAAAACAATCCACATCCACATATATTTCTGATCATATTCATGAATGGCGATGTAGAAGGCGTTTAGTGAAAGTTTTCATTCCGGATCAAATTTTAGTGGAATGGTTCATTAAATCATTGTTACCCAAAATCACTGAAGATGTAGCTAAGGGAGGAGTTATCACTGAAGAGCAAGTCATTGCTTAGGCTCAGTACCTTGACCTTGTCTATACACAGTCAGGTACTTTACATGAAAAAATCCCTGATCTTCCAAAACACGGTCAAATAACTATAGCTCCTTCAGGGTATCATGTCGCTGATGGTATGATTGGTTCAGTTAGTACTAAAAGTAAGAATAAATATTCAAAGAATTCTTCTCCTATAATAACTTTACCTGATTCCCTGAAAGGAGATTCTTCTGAATCATCTACGACCAAATCAAAATCCGGTAGTAAAAAGAAGGGGAAGAAGAAAAACAAACAAAATTCAAAATATAAGATGGATAAAAACGAATTTAATGACGAAAAATGGAAACCTCGCTATCCTTGTTTCATTTGCGACGAGGATCATATTACCAAAGAATGCCCACATCGAGCAGAGGTTTTGAAATTTGTTAAAGGTTCTCAAATGCCTGTTGTCTTGAAGGATCCTTTTCCTACTCAAGATAGTAAGATGATTGGTTCTCCTTGAATGCTTCAGAAGAACCCATTATGATGATATCTCATGTTAGGATTGCGATGTGATTGTAAGATTATGGTAGTAAAAATCCCATTGGTGGTAAAGAAGCAGAATCTTCTAATTCAAACACATCAACTACACCTCTTCCTGGTTCTAATCCACTATAGATTGAGAAAACCAACCCTGACATAGTAATCAAACTGCCTGCTAAAGGTGTACTTCATAAATCAGCTTTCAATCCACATTCTAGAGCTACTCAGAATTAGAAGATTGTTGAAGACTTAGCTATTTCCCCTTCAGAAATGTCGGTTTTGGAAGTGTTGCAATCATGCCCAACACAGTGTAAAATACTATTGTCTGCTATAGGAGCTGTCGATATTCAGGATTCGAACCTAATAATCTTCGATTTAGAGAATAGTACACCCCGCCTACCTCATCAAATGGCTTTCTAGATTCCAGTTTTAGTCAAAAACAGACCTTGTTTTCAGACTGTGATTAATGAAGGGGCTTCTACGTGTATTATGTCAATCCAGTGTTGGAAATCACTTGGTTCTCCCACACTCAATCAGTCTCAGACAATTCTAAAGGCTTTTGATGGCTAAGGGTTCCATCCTTTTGGTATTTTGTAGGATTTACCTATACTGTCAAAGGAAAAACAGTAAATCTAGATGTGGAAGTGGTTGATGCCCCTCTAGATTACAACCTTTTCCTGGGTCATAGTTGGTCTTATGCTATGACTGCTATTGTTTCATCAGTCTTTCAACTTATCAAGTTTCCTCATAACTGAAATATCATTACGATAGACCAGTTGACTTATTTCTCATCCGACTCAGCCTCTACAAATAGTATTCAGCACATTGGTAAAACAACTGTCCCTTACAAGGATGCTGGCATAGGTTTGATTAAAGATTCTAGTTTACTATGAAATTTTTCCTTCCCTCCTCCTAACATATCTCCTTCTATTGCAAATATTCATATGATTTCATCGAATACTATTACTTTTGATGATCTTTGGATCATACCTTCCGATTCTAAGATGGATTCATTTGATGACACGATGCCTTTGAGTCCCTTTGAAATTGCATATCAGGCTGTACAATTGTTTTCTGATTCATGTTCAACCGAAACTAATCCAATGAATGTGGTCCATGGGGAATCACTTTCGATATCAACCTCAGCTACAACAACACTTTCTGATCCTGTTCATACTGATGAGCATATTTTTGAACTTTTTTCTATTGATGATTTACCATGGGAAGATCTTCATCACCGATCTTCGTTTTTACTTGAGCTTGATCATTTTGAAAATGATTTTTCTTCTATTTTTACTACTGACTATGTCAAAGAACCACATAATCCATTGCAACATTCTGATTCTGAGTTAAATTTGGAAAATATCTCTCGAACAGTTCCTATTGACATTTCAGTTAAGCCAGGAATTATTGAAAACATTCGTATAAGTGCTTCCTATATGGACAATGAAATCCAAACTTATAAAGCCCTATTTCAAGAATTCCATGACATGTTTGCTTGGTCATATGAGGAAATGCCAGGAATCAATCCATCAATTATTTTCCATGAAATTAAAACTTACCTGGATGCTAAACCTGTTCGGCAACACTTACGTCAGATACATCTAAGAAAAGCTACTGTTATCAAAGCTCAAGTTGAGAAATTACTTCGCGCAGGTTTCATTTATCCAATTCCTTTAACCGATTTTGTATTAAATATTGTTCCTGTCAACAAAAAACAAGGAACGATAAGAGTATGTATTGACTACAGGGATCTTAATCGAGCTTGTCCTAAAGACAATTATCCAACCCCCTACATCGATCAAATTATTGATGATTGTGCCAGTAGTGAAATGTTCTCCTTTATGGTTGGTTTTTCGGGTTACAATCAAATCAACATACTCCCTGCTAATCAACCTAAAATAACTTTCATTTGTCCATGGGGGACATTTGCTTATTTCAAATTACCCTTTGGATTGAAGAATACTGGAACAACTTTTCAAAGGGCTATGTCTTACGCATTTCATGACATCAATCACATTGTGCAATAGTATCTCAATGATTTACCTGCCCATTCATCGCGTAGAGTTGATCATCTCACTCATTTATGAGTTATGTTTATGAGATGTAGGCATTATCGAATTTTGCTAAATCCACACAAATGTGTATTCTGTGTAGAAATGGGTCGCTTACTAGGATTTTTCATTTCGAAGGCTGGCATTCGTGTCGACCCCTCGAAGGTTGAAGCTATCGTCAATCTACCTCCTCTTTCAACTCTTCACCAACTCCAAAGTTTGCAAGGGAAAGAAAACTTTTTACGTCGTTTCATTCCTGACTACGCCGAGATAATGAAAGGTTTTACCAGGTTGTTAAAACAGAATATTCCATTCTTTTTGGATGAGATCATTGATCAATCTTTTGATGCACTTAAACACGCGTTAACCCATGTGTCGTTACTGCATCTTCCCAATTACAACCAGGATTACTTTTTGTATCTTGCCACTTCTCATTCACCCATTGGCATGCTTTTAGTTTAGAAAGATGAATTCAAAAATGAACATGTGATTTACTATCTTAGTCGAAATCTGCATCCAACTGAGCTTAAATATTCGCATGTGGAGAAATTGGCCTTGGCAACTGTCCAAGCTGTCCAAAGATTTTGTCACTACATCTTGTTACGCAAAACCACAATAATTTCTGACTGTAACCCTATGATGTATATCTTGACTAAAAAATTTCTAAGGGGCAAGTATTCCAAATGGATAGTTATCCTGTAGGAATTTGACTTGGAATTTTAAAAATCCAAGGCAAAGAAATCTTTGGTTTTTGTCGAACTGATGTGTAATTTCTCGCGTACTGATACTAAAACTGTGGCGGAGCAGCCCATTGCAGATGAATCCTTATTTCTTATCAGTACTCTTGATCCTTGGTATGGAGATATTATTGTTTAGCTCCAAACCCATTCTTTTCAGCCTGAAATCTCACGATCTCAGTGATGGAAAAT
Organism: Pinus taeda; assembly: GCA_000404065.3. Classification (NCBI taxonomy): domain Eukaryota; kingdom Viridiplantae; phylum Streptophyta; class Pinopsida; order Pinales; family Pinaceae; genus Pinus; species Pinus taeda. Next base: position 21,180 of record APFE030039537.1, on the reverse strand, counting down.
ACGTTTCCAATTCCAACAATACAATATTATTGGTGATACACTTTATCATCGTGGAGCAGATTCTGTTTTCCAACAATGTCTAACTCATGACGAAGCTGAAAAGGTTTTGAATCACTATCATTCTGGAGCATGTGGCAGTCATCTGTCTGGGTATGCCACAGCCCAAAAGATATTGCGCACTAGTTATTTCTGGCCATCCTTATTCAAATATTGTATCTATGCAATCCGGAAATGCCACAATTGTCAAATCTTTGATCATAAAATGCGTGCTCCATCCGCTCCTCTTCACCCTATCATTGCTATTGGTCCTTATGCAAAGTGGGGTATTGACTTTATTACATGTAAGCCTCACTTGGATGGGGGCATGCGTATATTATCCTAGCGGTAGATTATTTTACTAAGTGGGCCAAGGCAATGCCTACATTTTCAGCAGACGGCAAGACTGCTGCAACTTTCATATTCAATCATATAATTGCTAGATTCGGTGTTCCTCAAGTTATTATTACTGATCATGGAAGTCACTTTTGAAATATCATGATGACTGAACTGACAAATCAACTTGGCCTACGCCATTATCACGCGGAATGAGTCGACCTTGCGGACAAGATAGACCTTCCTAGAATCTAAAGAAGACCTAATGACAAGCAAACCAACCAGACACTATCTTTCTCTAAATGTGCTTTTATAAATAATGGCAAACAAGTGTGTTTAAGGCCTACCTTATTTCCAACGCAAGTTTGGGGATGCCCTCGCTTCTTTGATCCAAATGAGTTCCTTTGTCGTGAACCTGCAAACACAAACAAGGCAAACGATTAAATAGCACCTGAAAAACCAATATTTTAAAACATATTTAACATGAAATTCAAGGAGTCCATGAAACAAATAACATAAGATACTTGTTGAGAAAAATGAGTTTGATTGTATTAATTCAAAAGAAGAAGAACTTTACAACCTTTGCCTTGACTTTGTACAAGCTCCTCCCAGGGTCCAACAAGAAGTCTCCTCTACTTTGAAAAGCTTCACTCACTCCCCAATGAAGCCAAAAAGGTATGTGATCTCTCCTCTTAAGCTCAAATAGGAAGTCTTGATTTCACCAGCATTTACCCTAAAAAATGTTCAGCTTCTAACCTCCCTAACCACTAACCCAATGCCTCAATTTATAGTGAAATGGAGGGAAGTTACTAGGTCCTCCTTCAAAGGGATAGAATCCTCCTTCAAAGGGATAGCTCCTCCTAACAAGGGATTAGATCCTTCTCTTTTGGGATGCATGAACCACTTTGGAGCGAACAATCCATGTCAAAATTCCTTCTAGAATTAACCCAAAGTGATTTTTTTAAGATAAAAATTGTGCCTTTTGACTTTCACTGGGGTACGCACCCTCCCCTTTACATACAGAGCATATAAGTATGCAGGTACTTTGAACAAAGGGTGCGGGCTCGCAGGCAAAAGTGAGAGAAAGTGTGGAACCAGAGTTACATTGCTTTTTGATGTCTTTCTCTCATTTCCAAAGCTTGTTTTGAAGAGCTGAGGTCTGAGACTTGCTTAGGAGGCTGGTATAGGTAGTGATAGACCCATATTGACTGCAAATAATCAAGGTGACGATATTTTTGTGTAACAGATTGCCCCCTAAAGTGCGAAGTCTGTAGTAGATGAGGATTTCATTTATCATTTAGGAAGAGTGAAGTACTTTATCATTTCGAGGATCATCTTGTGGAGAGCCCGGTTGGAACCTGTAAAAACATTCAATGCAAAATATATATATGAGATCATATCATCGCTGAGGTAGGCATTCCCATACTCAGATAAAAACTGACTAAGAGACTGAAACTGACTAGAAGACTAACTACTGCTCTGATATAGGAATGATCTTGTAATACATCATAAGTATAGACACATGTGGACACAGTATGGACGCAACCATCTGTTTATGAATAGTCTACAACATAATGAATACAAAATTCCTCGCAGCGTGGATGGTGGAAATTAGATCTAGGGTGTTCATTTCTACTTCTCGAAATAGTGCGATTCTATCCATGCGAATGAATGTGTCAAAGTCGAACATGGTAGAAACCACTTGATTACCAGTCGATGATGTAAACTGTTAACAAGTGTGAGAGAAACCACCAATAATGACAATGGCTCTCAAAGTACTTGGTACAATCCATGAGATGTGATTAGATGTGTTGATGTCGAACATGTCACGGAATCCTTTGATTGAAGGTTGGTGATGTAACCTGTTGTCGAAGGTGAGAAACCTGCCATTGAGGCATGCAGATTTCAAGGTACTGGCGATTTCTAGGTCATCTTTCTAGATAATGAGTTGAAGTCGATAGAAAGCGATCCGTCGTAGGCAAGCTCACGATATGAAATCATAGATCAAGTTTAAGAAATTTAGTTGCAAGGACTGACTCAGGGATGGTCAATATGGATGACAGATATTTTGTAGATGAATGGCTTATTTGCACTGACCTCTTGAACACATAACGACACGACAGATGGTTTGGTGATGATTGACCCAAAGGTAATACCTAGAAACCAGCTGAAGAATTTCAATGTGGTTTGATCAACTGTTAGGCAAAGGATTTCCCAACCCAGGTGAATGAAAGTGTCGTGTTCAAGAGTGGTTATAAAGTATGACAAACGAGCTCATTTTTCTCTCTTTTCCCCCACCATTTCTGGCAAGTACCTCTTTATTTTTTACAAGCTTGAGGAGGATAATATATGCTTGATTATAAGCTCATCCTTCAGATGAGTCCAACTTAGTTTAAATTTGAACCCTGAGAAGGAGTGGTCCGTTCCTATTTGTAATTGAACAGGTCCTTTACTGTCAAAATTTAACGAGTCCAGTATAGGAGAAACTCGACGTTTTTTATTTTTAGAGAGTCTAAAAAAACTTAAGAAGACTCCAGGTTTGACTTTTTTGTAAATTTGTGTCTCCCAAGCCCGAAAAAGTATAAAATAATACTTCAGAGAATCGCTTGATCTTTTACGACCAAGGAGTACTTTTCGTAATTAGTGCCTCTGATCCGAAAAAGTAAAAAAGCGATCAACGACATGTCATTTTATGACCAATATCGAATTTGAAACGAAAAAAACTCGGCAATATTTTCGTGTTTTTACGGTCAGAAAAGGGCTGTAAGAGGACTGCCTTTTTAGTTCCGTTTTAATGAGCTTAAAAAGAAAAACTCGGCAATCTTTTCATGTTTTAGGAGTCAGAAAAGAGCTTAAAGGTGACTGTAATGGTTTTTCGTTGGAAATAACCGATTTTGCCTGAAAATCCATTATCCTGAACAAAAACTCAAACATTACTCATACCTATTTAATAATAGGTAAAAATGTCACAAAAAACACCATTTTAAATTGAAACATAAACAAATTTAGAATTTATTTACCCAAAAAACTTATAAAAGGAAATTTTACCATTCATTTTTACCATTTGAGATTTGGGTGAGAAAAAAGGGCTTTTGACTAGAAATGTCTGGTGAAGATTGCAGAAAATCCATCCGTCGGAATCAAATGTTGTCTCCTCTAGGTAATCCACATCATCCTACTCTTCATTTTTGTTCGTTCGAAATTGTTTTTTAGGGTTTAAGTTTTGTTTTTAGGAGGGTTTTAGGTTTGAAAACCTGCCCGCGGGGGCCACAGGTTTACCACAGGGGACCTGCGTACCCCGACTTTTTTACAATGGGAAAAAAATCAGGGGTACACACCTGCCGTGAAGGCAAGGTGTGGACCCCACGCACTGTCCCTAACAAGGGGGTGCGTACCCCACGCATAGGTTTATACAAAACTAACTAACTCAAAAAATACCTAATGAAATCAATTTATGCATTCTAATTTTCCTTTTCTACTTGAATGTAGGATAAACATCATGCTTGATTGGCGAGAACAGGAGCACGAGGATGTGGACCTTGCCGTGATGAATCATCAACCTTCGATCGATGCATTGAAGGCATGTGGCTTGTACAAGTTCTGGACCATACCTGGCATGAGGGCCTGTCACAGGGAATGAGTTGATCTTGCGGACAAGATAGACCTTCCTAGAATCTAAAGAAGACCTAATGCCAAGCAAACCAACCAGACACTATCTTTCCCTAAATATGCTTTTATAAATAATGGCAAACAAGTGTGTTTAGGGCCTACCTTATGTCCAATGCAAGTTTCGGGATGCCCTCGCTCCTTTGATCCAAATGAGCTCCTTGGTCGCAAACCTGCAAACACAAACAAGGCAAACAAATTAAATAGCACCTGAAAAGCCAATATCATAAAACATATTGAACATGAAAGTCAAGGAGTCCATGAAACAAATAACATGAGATACTTGTTGAGAAAAATGAGTCTGATTGTATTAATTCAAAAGAAGAAGAACTTTACAACCTTTGCCTTGACGCTGTACAAGCTCCTCCCAGGGTCCAACAAGAAGTCTCCTATACTTTGACAAGTTTCACTCACTCCCCAATGAAGCCAAAAAGGTATGTGATCTCTCCTCTTAAGCTCAACTAGGAAGTCTTGATTTCACCAGCATTTACCCTAAAAAATGTTCAGCTTCTAACCTCCCTAGAAACTAACCCAATGTCTCAATTTATAGGGCAATGGAGGGAAGTTACTAGGTCGTCCTTCAAAGGGATAGAATCCTCGTTCAAAGGGATACCTCCTCCTAACAAGGGATTAGCTCCTTCTCTTTTGGGATGCATGAACCACCTTGGAGCGAACAATCCACGTCAAAGTTCCTTCTAGAATCATCTAGAATTAACCCAAAGTGAGTTTGTTAAGATAAAAATTGCGCCTTTTGACTTTCACAGGGGTACGCACCCTCCCCTTTACAGATAGAGCGTATAAGTACGTAGGTAATATGAACAAAGGGTGCGGGCCCACAGGCAAAAGTGAGAGAAAGTGCAGAACCAGAGTTACATTTTTTTTTTATGTCTTTCTCTCATTTCCAAAGCTTATTTTGAAGAGCTGAGGTCTGAGACTTGCTTATGAGGTCAGTACAAGTGATGATAGACCCATACTGACTGCAAATAATCAAGGTGACGATATTTTATGTAACAGATTGCCCACTAAAGTGCGAAGTCTGTAGTAGATGAGGATTTCATTTATCATTTAGGAAGAGTGAAGTAATTTATCATTTCGAGGATCATCTCGCGGAGAGCCCGGTTGGAACCTGTAAAAACATTCAATGCAA